>PVJD01002754.1:0-189321 GCA_004026545.1 Mormoops blainvillei
CTTATTGGGCCTGGGCCTTCTTGAGGATTGAGAGACTATCTCATCTGGGCTCTTTAATTCTTCTGTTAGTGCCCATTTTTATATGTGATGTAGATAGTTGGTATTGGAAAATAAAGGGCACAAAAATGTGACATTTGCAAAATGTATGACTTGTGTGCCCATAACTAAAACTGCTGACTTGCATAGTAGGGGTAGATGAAAATATTTTCATTAAATAACAGAACCTGGCAAATGCTTTATAAATTGTAAGACCCTGTATTTCACCCCTCCCTGCAAAACGCATTTTTCGTGACAGGGAAAGACTCTTTAGTTAACCTAAAAATTCAGTAAAAATTTTGTTTGGTTAAATTGCCCCTTAATACTACTTTTCCAACTAATTAGGGGATTGGTAACAAAGTAAAAAGTTGTATTAATGAGAAATCAATATGTTAGAACATAGTATTGCCATACCTCCCCTAAAATATTTTGGGCAGAAAAAAATTAGTTCCCTTTTTAATCTGCACATCCCTCTGCTGTTGCTTTAAGATAGTTTCACTTTAAACTGAGCAGTTTCTATAATTTGTCCATAGGGAATTCAGATTTCTTTTAGGAACAGGTAAGAGGTGGAACATAACTTGTCACCAAAGAAAAATCTCTGCTTACTAGAAGATTGGGGGAAAAAATTGCATAATAAATGATGTTGCCAGAATCAGCAAATAAAAATACAAGATGCCCAGTTAAATTTGAATTTCAGACAGTTACTATTTAGCAATATTTGGAATATAATTAAAATAAAAATTATTTGTGCATTATCTAAAATTTAAATTTAACTGAGCATTATGTATTTTATCTGGCAACTGCAGTAGTAAATAATTCTAACTCCACAGTGACACATAAGGGATGGATGCCTAGAACACAGTATAATCAAGCAGGCGGCTTAATTCCTTCAAGTGTTCCTACAAAAAGTATAGTACAATACTCAGCTCCAGATGTTTGGAAGCTACTGTTTACCAGAAGGGAATGTTTTCAAAAACTGATAGGGGTATACCTAACTTGAAAGGAAAAAAAAATTTGAACTCTACATTTTCCAACTAAGAGCCCAGGTACATAATAATTTAAAATTAATTGAAGAATTTATATAGTTGTGGAAGATGTCCAAGGCATACCAGAAAAAGTGATTTAATAGGAATTCAACCTCACTGGCACAGTTTTTACAGTCTGCTAGGAAGTTCTTGTGAGCTATGTAGTAATTTAACAAAGATTAAAGGAAAACAAAGGAACAGAAGCCCCCAGTAGCCAAGGAAAAGAATTCTCTAATGGGGAAGAATATTACTGTGGACAGAAAGAATTTCTAACATAAATTTTCTAAGTCAAGTTTGATAATCCCTATCAGATATGGTCAGGGTAGCCCAAGTCTTTGAATACTAAGAACTATTCTTATGTTCCAAAAATCCTATCATAAATTAGTGCTACAAATTGATGTAGGTACCTACAAATATAAGAATCTGTGGCATTAATAAGACATTAAGCATTAGCAATTTCATAATGTGCTGATCAAGTTTTCTTATTTATACTAACTTAAGAAAAGCCAGAGCCAGGTTTGTGTTCCATATCTGCTGAGATATGGAACCGCATAGTTTGTCATGTTAACAGTACCCCTCGTTTCTTTTTCCACTCAGTTTATTTTAACCCACTTTTCTATTTGAAGAAATCTAATCTGTATGATGCAAGCTATTTTATCTGATGTGATCAGGATCTATTATTGGGAGTTAAATGTTAAAAGTTGGTTAAAATAGAATAAGAGAAGATATATATACTCCCATTTCAAACAGCCTAAAATTTTTAAGTTAAAACAGTCAATAACTTTTTAATAATTTAAATTGTATTTTTTAACTTAAATTTAGTATTTCAAAATATCAACATCTATGTTTACTCTTTTTTTATTACAAGAGACCAGAGTCCGTTCTTTGTATATGGTTTTACTGAGTACAGTTTCTCTCTGCATAAAACACATAAGAAAGTGTCTCCAATATTTCTAACCAGTTTTTAAACAGGGAGCACAACTTATAAAAACACTTGCAAGATTGTGGATTCCTAGATTTTGCAGTGCCTCGCCACCAACCAGATTTCAATTTTTTGTATCTACTTTCAGCATAGATTTTTTTGTATTTGTTAAATCTTCTCAAGAATTAAATACTTTTTGTTTTGATAAAAATTAGTTATGAAAAATTTAAAGTATGGAAAATAATAAAACAGTTATGTAGGTGCCACCAACCATACCTTCTGTAACTCTCCCAAAAAAGTTCCTCCTTTCAAATATCACAAATTTGGTATCTGTTACTCTCATGTATGTTTTAGTATGTATTGATGTTTTCATCCATAAATAATTTTGTTATTTTATGTGTTTAAAATTTTACATAAATAATATACTGTATGTCCTTTTTCAACTTTTTTCACTTAGATTCTCTGAGGTTTGTCCATGTTAATACATATAATTTATGCCATCTATTTATTTGAACTGTCCAGTATGAGTCCCCTGCATGATTAACCCACAATTCCTTGTCCTTTACAGTTAGGTTATTACCAGTTTTTCACTGTCAAAAGCAGTGAATGCTGAATGTCCCTGTATATAACTTGTGCTCTTATGTGACATATTTCCTTAACACAGACACTTGGAACTGAAAGTGCACAATGTCTGAGGATGTATGCTTCTTCATTTTGCAAGAAATTGCCAAAAACACTCTAAAGCAGTGCTTTACATTCCTACCAAAGTATAAGAAGTATGTAAAAGTTGGCCACATTTTAGCCAGTGCTAGGTTATCAGATTTTTCAAATTTTGCCAAGTAATTGTTTGAGAAATGATATTAGTTTTCATTTTCCTGATAATTATGGGGTTGAACATCTTTGCATGCATTTATTGTCTATTTTGTTCCCTTTGCCTATTTATTTGTGTTTAGTTTTCTAATGCTTTTGTTATTTTCTAATTGATTTGTAGAAGTCAGGATTTTTTCAGGTATTTGCAAGTGTGGCTTTTTTTCTCCTTTTGAGTTATACAAAAATGTTTACTTATGATATATGGTCAAATGTATCCATGTTTTCGTTTGATATATGCATTCTCATTTGACAAATTCTTCTCTACCCTAGTGTCACAAAGTCATCTATTTTTTTGTAAATATTTTTACAGTTTTTCTTTTCATGTTTAATTCTTTACTCTATCTGGAATTGATTTTTGTTTGTGAGAAAGAAATCTTATTCTGCCTTTTCCACATGATTAGGCAGTTTTCCAAGCATCTTTCATTAAGTCCTCCTCCCATTAATGTGGAACACCCATTGGCTTATAATACCGTATGTCATACACCTTCCTCTTTTCATGGATCTATTTGTCCCTATTATGCCAATAGCACAGTTTTAATTATGATGACTTTATAGTAAGTAAATATCCTACTTGGTTTTTCTTCAAGATTCTCTTGGCTCACTTGAATCTATACTCTTCCATATAAACCAGTTTGTTAAATTCAAGAGGGAGTAGGCAGGATACCTGATGGGATTTTGATCGGAATAGTGTTGAGTTTATAGATAAATTCCTGGAGAATTGACATATTTACCATAGACTTTCCAAGATGTATTTCTGCATATATTAAAGTGTCAAATTTTTGTCTTTCTGTTTGATAATTTTTGCCATGAAAGTTTTACATATCTTTTGTAAGATTTATATGTTTTGTAAGGTATCTTAAAGTGTTTTTGGTTTCCAGTATCCTTGTTGAATTATCTTACTAGTGCTAATAGTTTGTTTGCTCAAACCTCTTATATTTTCCATGCAGATATTTAATCATCTTTAAGTAATATTTCTTATTTCTTTCTTTTCAATTCTTATATCTTTTAATATGGTATTAAACGGAAGCTGTGACAGCAGGTATTATGTAGTTCTAACTTACAGGGAATACTTCTAATTATTTATGATTAAATATAATAATGATTATTATAGGCTTTTGGTAAATACCTTTCTAATCCTTGTTTGCCAAGAGTTTCTTTTAAACGGGCATTGAATTTTATCAAATGCTATTTCAGTTTCCAAAATGAAAAGTTTGCAGCACAAATCTGACTCTCTTTAATGTTTTCTTTAGGGTGATCAGCACGTGACTTATGAGAGAGATCACTCGACAGAATTAAACAGGAAATTTTCTGGAATCAAGAATGATGGATCCGTGTTCAGTTGGAGTCCAGCTTCGTACCACAAATGAGTGCCATAAAACCTACTATACTCGTCACACAGGTTTCAAGACTTTGCAAGAATTGTCATCAAATGATATGCTTTTACTTCAACTTAGAACTGGAATGACACTTTCTGGGAACAATACAATTTGTTTTCATCATGCAAAAATTTACATTGACAGATTTGAGGATCTGCAGAAGTCATGTTGTGACCCATTTAACATACACAAAAAACTAGCAAAAAAAAATTTGCATGTAATTGACTTAGATGATGCCACTTTTCTGAGTGCAAAATTTGGCAGACAGCTTGTACCTGGTTGGAAACTTTGTCCGAAATGTACACAGATAATCAATGGAAGCGTGGATGTTGACTCTGAAGACCGGCAGCGAAGAAAACCTGATTCAGATGTATGTATAGGAGTCATTTTTTCTGCTATGTTATTTCTACAACATGAGGTTTTGTTTAACTATAAAGAAGTCATATTTACATTATTATTATTATTATACAGTCATACCTCAGTACTCGTCAGCTTAAGAACTTGTCAAACCCTGTACTCGTTGCATTTTGACAAGGAGAAAACATTTCGGCACCCTCGCACTTGCTAGAACTAGTATGAGTCACAACACCTCCCTGCGAAAGAAAATGCTTCATCGTTTGGTACCCCTTGGTTTCAGCACTCATCACGAGTTCTGGAATGAGTTAATGATGAGTACCGAGGCATTGCTGTACTAATTAGCATGCCGTGAATATAAAATTGGGGAAGTAAAAATAAATGGTGTTTCTAAATATTTGCATATACCTAGATTGAATGACAAAGAAGATAGTCTTGTCAAAGGAATAATGTAATGTGCCCAAGACTCCTAAGCTGTAACTCCTAGTGCTAAGGCATTAGGGGAGTGGCTTTTAGAACATTCCGGCTAAGCCAGGACTGAACTATCTTAGTTTTTTCCTGATACTAAAGTAACTCAGGGGGGTATGCCAGCCAGTCAGCATCTATATATAGCAAGAAGAATTCTTCTTTTCATGAAGGACTTGAAAATTACTGCTTTAAAAGGAACATCAGAGAAGTGACTTGTTTCTTATTTCAACTCTTCTTTCTCCTTTGGCACTATCCCATTCTTTTTTGGGTTTTTGAGAAGCTTTTGAGTTTTCTTTGCTTCTAGCTCTGAAATTCTACTTGGTATGATTAAAGCTAATTTTAGGACTCCCTCTGGTCTAAAAGCAAACATTTTTACATTGTAAGTAATAAATATTTTATAACCCTCCTCTTTATTCACATGGTTCCATTCAGATTCTTTAACCATATCAGAACATCTTAAGATTTCATAAAGCTCTTTGGTGTAGAACAAGGACAAGTATGTCAAAGGAGCACTTCTTTAAATTTCTATTTATAGCCAATTTATAATTCTTGCTGCTGGGATACTTTTCTCAATTTTATCTTTCATTATATTAATAAACCAAATTAAAAGATAATTAAAGATTTAAATTTTTTGTAGTGCTTTCCTTTTGTTCTCCCCTCAGAGGCGTATCTCCAGCCCAGTGTTACGTTGCAGTTCATACTAGGGACTTGCCACTGTCACTTGAGATATCTTCTCCACTTTATTTATCCACTGCTCTTGTGGAATGTATCACATACTGCTGTTTTCCCCAAGTAACAAACTTAAACTCTTAACCATCGAAACTTTGTAATACATTTCAGGACTTGAAACCGTTTTTCTGCTTTTGAAAACACGTATTATAATATTAATAGAAGCTTCTCTTAAGGGCTCAGGAGCATTTATTAGGAACCCCAGTTACAGGCCATTGGGTTATAAAGCAATTTTTCTGACTTCTATCCCATGTTGGCAGCAACCATTTCAGTTTTCACCATGCCTGTCCTCCTGTCCCCCTAATATGCCAGAAATTAAAATTAGATAATGAAAATATTATATGTGAATTAACCAATAAATTTCGAGTGTGGTCCAAGTCTGTGTAAATTTTATTGCACTTGGGCTCTAAAATCTTTTTTTCTTTTTTGTGAGTTCCAGACTGTCTTCCAGGTTAAGGAATAATCTGGATTAACATTAAGCAAAATATTACTATGATCTGATGTCAAGATTTAAATTGATAATTTGTTTACCATAATTCAGGGAAGAACTGCTAAAGCTTTGAAGTCATTACAATTTGCAAACCCAGGAAAGCAAACTGAATTTGCTCCAGAAACTGGTAAAAGAGAAAAAAGAAGGCTTACAAAAAATGCAGCGTCTGGTTCAGACAGGTAGGCTATGTGTTACTTAAGTCATATGTTAACTTTCCACTTCACATCTGTATTGTTCCCCAATCTTTCTCTTAAGTTTTGAATTTGCTGAGTAAATATTTCAGATTGGATAATCTGGAATTGGTGAGAACATCTGAGGGCCTCATAAAAAATTAAGATGTCTTTTCAATGCCAAAAATTTGTTTCTAAGAAAGTATCGATGGAGTGAATGAGACAATTTTTTCATAATGAGAATTAAAATAATTTAAACAAATTATACCTAGAATTAAAATAATTGGCTTTTTTGAAAAGCACCGATGTCATGTAATTGGTATATCTGCTGTATGATTGGCAGCTAAACAGTAAATTTTATGAGATTTTATAGGTATGAAATGGAAATAGTTATGGTACAGTCAACAGAATGAATGAAGAAACTAAATTGTTTAGAATATAACTTTTTAAATTGAGCATTCCTAAAATATAAATTGACAAAGAAATGTTAATGTAATCATTCAGAATTTTCTACAGGTGCTATTTATTCCATCTGTTAAGGTTTTCTATTGAGTCATTTAAGTAGTTTTAAGCCAGATTTTCAAGAGTCCATTAAAGAATAAGAAAAAGATTAGTCGCAGTAGGAAAACCAATAGGGTAGTATATTGCAATAAAAATAAAACTATGTTCACAAAGCAGTAATGAGATTGGTAGCCAAAAACAAAGTACCACTGTTTATTAGCCATTCTTTTTCTTTTTTTAAAGGTATGGGAAGTTTTAATAGAAAATTACTTATTCTTTTGGACAGAGTTCTTGTCCATTCCTTTGCTGAGTTGATTTTTAGATGGACTTTGAGAGGCATATTCAGGTTTTTGTATTTGTGCCAACACTTCAGAGTGAGGTCTCTTCTAGCACGGAGTTCACCTACTACTAACAGTAGAATAGCCTTGAATCTGTTAAGTTGCGTACCAGTTTGGCGGGACTTCATCCTTAACTCAGAATATTTTATCTCCTTAAGTTTTTTCAATTCCTTATTTTCAATTAAATGTTCAAAGATAATACATCTTCGAGGTGTAATTGTCCCTGTGCCTGTCTTACAGACAAGTGATACCTGCGAAGAGCAAGGTCTATGACAGCCAGGGCCTTCTGATCTTCAGTGGGATGGACCTCTGTGACTGCCTCGACGAAGATTGCTTGGGTTGTTTCTACGCCTGCCCTGCCTGCGGCTCCACCAAGTGTGGAGCGGAGTGCCGCTGTGACCGCAAGTGGCTCTACGAGCAAATCGAAATCGAAGGAGGAGAAATTATTCATAATAAACATGCTGGATAATTTGTGCTATCAATTTATGATCTTTAGGGTGCTTCCTCTGTTTCTAAAATTCTGTCATTCTTACATTTTAAAGTTGATTATCAAATGACAGAAATTTGAAAACCACCTCAACATGTATCAAAGTGTACTAATATTGTAAATTTAGATGGGCTATTTCAGCAGTCCCTTTAAGCCTGTCTGGGTCAATGTAGACAAGTAAGGTACAGGCAGTCCTCAGTCTGCACAATTCGCATATCCACAAATTTTGATGACGATGATTTAGTTAAGTAACACTAGTTCCCTAACAGCACGCTCAGATTTCAGTTACCACGCTATATTAACTATGAGTAATTACATGACATACAAATTTCCCTGCTAGCTCTTCAGTCCACTATGTGAGTAACAGATGTTTTTCATGATCAATGGCCAATCACATTACTTGTCTCAGGTTCTGCTGGAGTCACTGCACATCCATTAATCAGTTTACTCACAGACAGAAAAGCATACAGGTATATTATTTCCTTGTCCCACATGTGACATAACAGTAGATAATGAAAAGAATGGGCAAAGAAATGAAAAATGGGAATGCTAGCAGTGAGGTTTGAGTTGAAATTAATGGAGTTGTAGAAGAAATCGCCGATCGTGGCCATGTGGATGTGGCTGCTTTTCGAGAGCCTCTAGATACGTGGCCAGAGAAACGCAAAGTGCGTGTGATGGAAAGGGTGACTGTGCCTCCGTGGAGTGATGGTAAAAACTTCCGTTGGAGGAAATTGCAGAAACATTTCACAACATTGGAAGTACAAGTGATGAAATGGTGAAAACTAATCCAAACTTAAAGAGTATGGCAATTTGCCGTGGTGTAAGTTATTTGACCAAAAAAGACAAGTACTGTTCAAACTACTCTTGATTCATTTTTTTTACAATGAAATAACACTAATTCTCAATCTTTCTAATGTTTTAAATTACAGTCTACTAAACTAATAGCTTTTTACAACTTTTTCATTCACATTTTAACTGAACAATAATTTTTCCCATTGATTATTAAGAAAGATTTCCTTGAACAGCCATTTTTTATGATCCCACACTGTCACACAAGGCAAGGACTGCCTGTAACTAAGAACAGTGCCCACTTCAGGAAAAGTTAATTTTGATACAGCTAAGTAGCTGAGTGTTAAATTATTTGGGGAATAATCTATGTATCTATGTTAAAATATACCATTTCTTCTCCCCACTTAAACCCTTTAAGAAAATGTTTCAATACTGTAAACCTTTCATTGTTCAGACCATGCTTTCTTGGTGAGAATGTGTTCCTTGTGGCAAAAATCTTACTCTTTCTATGTATAAAGCACATATATAAATATATAAAGAGTGTTGATTAGGATTAAAAGGACTAAAAAAGACTCCTTATGAGAGTAATAAAAGAAAAGGTGGAGAAACAGTGGTTGAAACTAAATTATTTAGAAATTGAAACTTGGTGTTGGAATTTGGGCATTGTTTGGAGAATGGGGGTGGGTGATAACTTCCCTCAGCTTTTTCTTTTTTAAAAAACAGCTACCTGTTATTCTGTCTAAAATCTTCCATCATCTAGGATACGGCAACTAAACTAGGTTTTTAGTTTGTTTTCCCTAAATCTAGTACTTTAGTTTAATCAAATGAACTTTAAACAACTTAGAATATATTTTAGCCACTGAAACTATAAATTTATACAAGAAATTTTATTGACCAATAGAAGTTTATTTTTATTTCTGTATACTTTCAGAATCTCTTTAAAAGACTGGTTTTACTTTAATGGAATGCCACTTTCAACCACATAATTAAATGTCATTTTTAAGTTATAATGGTTCACTGACCTAGTTATCAAAAGTACGGTTAATCAATTCCTTGATTTATATGTTTCAGCAGAGCACGGGCAAAAAGAATATTTTAGCTTTATATACTAAAATCAGATGGTCCTTTTTTTTTCCCTGAATTAAGGAAATACTTTTCCCATAAAAGACTTAAACATAGACTCCAATTTTACCTGAACTTCTAGGATCATTAGACCTTCTTAATTGCGTTACTACCATCATTTTTGTTTCTTCTAATTGTTTCTTAGTATATTACTTAGGTTCTTCATAGGGACAAATTAAAATTGTAGAGATTTTTTTTTGTTTAAAACAGGAATATCTTCAACAGAATTAATAACTAAAGTTCAAGTTGCTATAGTTCAGCATTACTTTGTAGAACATTTTGTGTTATTTTTCAAAGATAATAAAGTTTTTCAAGGTAAAATTTCTTAGATAACTATTATGCTAATATTTGTTATGCTTATTTAGGAGACCAAATTTTTAATGAGCATGCAAAAGTTTTACAGAGAAATGTTGATTTGGAGTAGGTTGTTAATAAAAGCTGTGTTTTGGAAAACATCACAAGCCTATTGTTTTGTATTATAAAATTTCAGAAATATAGAAAACAGTGAAATCATCTAGACCCTTTCTACATTTTGGTATGGTTCACGGTGGCTGAATTATTTTAGAATGCTATTACTCTAAAAAGCAAAAATAAAAGTTATAAAAATATTTAACTTCTGCTGTATAACGCCTCCTGGTGGAGAAGTCAGTGTAGGGCCAGAAACATTGATTTTACACAATGTTGGTCACAGACATTGAAGTAAAAACCTTGTACATATTTGAATAAAATAGTGGCATTTCATGTGACCTTTTTTCTATTTGTCTTTAACAAACAAAATGGCTCTGGAATATTACATGTAAGATTCTTCTGTTTTTAAAATACTACATCTAGTTCTGTATACAACCTGTTCCACAACAGTGACAGCCTATTTTAAAACTGTTTGCCTGGTATAGATTCAACTAAGTAATTTTTAGGAGATGTGTCTTCAGAGAGAGTGATTTATTAATACAGAGAATATAATTTTCTTAAGGTCTAGTACTCCCTAACTTCTTGGAGGTCAGAGACTCCTATGAGAAGCTGATGAAAGAAAGGTATGAACTATCTCCCCAGAAAAATGCATTCATGTACTCACAAATACTTCATGCTCAAAATCTCTGAACCTGTATTGGAATTCCTGAGTAATAGGAAATATTCTGTAAACCGGTTAATTTTTTTTTTTAACTGAAGATGGCTGTCCTAAGTGCAGTTTGGTTTGTAATACAGTGTTGATGGTTTTTGTTGAACAAAATCAGAGCAGTTCAGTTCTTTGAAAGAACTATTGCGAAAACTAGTGCCCACTGTTTGCCTCCTCCCGAATGATAATTTACAAGCCAAGTAACAATGTGGAAAACTGAGGTGTCTTATATGGACTGAGCTTTGGTAATTAGAGATTTTCTAATTCACTATGGTTACCCTGCTAGAAATAGCTTAGCATCCTTGTGCAAATTCATGTGACACTACCTTAGTTTTGCTGACATCTGCTGGTATCTTCATGAAAGTAAACGCTGCCGCTATTACTGAACACGTAATCTCACCTGTTCTAGATTGAACTTTAAACACTGGTAATTACACTGAAGTGGGAAATTTTTTTTTTTTTAATTTTCTCAATGTAGAAAGGCTTCTCTTCTTAGCCTTCTTAGGGCTTGCCCATGTTAGATTTTACTTTTCAGGAATATAAGGGAGGACACAAAAATATGCATAGGCACTTTTGAGTTCCTTTTCATTTATTTTTATAAAGTGGAGAGACTTCGAAAAATAATGCTTTTATCTATGTATTTTAAAAAGATTCTCAAACACTTTATTGAATACTTAGTTTGAAAAGTGTAATAGACTTCTGTAGGGTATGTACTCAAACTTGTAGATTTTTTGTGATGGCGCAGTTCTGAGGATTGACTCATTTTACCGAGATAATTTAGCTTCTAGAATATGAAATAAATTAACCAGATAAAGAATTGGGTTAGTAATGCTACGTCTTTAAATGCAACTTGAAAATACTTAACTACAGCCCTATGGAGTGGCAAACTAAAATGTATTGTTTTTCCTCTTGATTGAAACCATCCCCATGAGGGAATTACTTCTTTGTGAGACACTTAATGATAAGAGACCTCAATTTTCTCATTTCATACCACCACAGCAAACAAATACATTTTATTAAAGAGTTGCCATAATCATTCTAGGCTATGGTTTTGAGATAAATGGACTTACTAAAAATAAAATGTTTGCAAACATTGCAAAAACTGCTCAAAACTCAAAGCCAATACCTGAAAACACCAAAGAAGCTTTAGCCTCATGATTTTTATTTTAAACATGCAGGATAATATGTTTTTTTACCCAGTTCCTTTCAGAGGCACATTTTGAGGTGAGGGCATATTTAATGAAATAAAATAAAAACCAGACATTGGCTTAGGGTTCAGGTTCTTTGTCTTGTCAAGAGAAAACATCTGCCCTGGTCAATATGGCTCAGTTGGTTGGAGCGTCGTCCAGTAACCAAAAGGTCACCAGTTTGATTCCCGGTTGGGGCACGCACCTTGGGTTGTGGGCTCAGTCCCCCATTGGGGCGCCTACAGGAGGTGACAGGTTGGTTGGTGTTTCTCACATCGATGTTTCTCTCTCTCCTTTTCTATCTCTCTCAAATGAGAATAAAATAAACCTTGTGGGGGATAAAAGAGGAGATATTGACAATCAAGTTGAAAACCTTAAATCAGGCTTTAATAAGAGATCTGGAGCGATTCAAAATGTAAATACGAGCTCTGTAAACATCCTTTTGTTATCAACAATAAGGACAATTTGATAAATCCAAATTAAATTTGTTTCATTGTCTTATATTCTGGTAGCTGAAATTTATGATTCGGACTGCAAGGTAGTATTTACTTGTAGTTATCGGTGGCATAAGGTAGAGCAAATGGCAAAACTGGTACCATGTAAAAGGGCTTTGCAAGATTTGGGGTAAAGTACAAATTCAAATTTAATTTGGCATTAAGATAGGTAAAATGATTCAAGATGTTCAGTGAACTGGGGCATCATTAAGTTTTTCATCTCATGCTTTCTGCAGAGGTTAGTTAGCCTTTTGATTTAGATTGGACTGTTACTGTTTTTCAGTTTAGCATAATATAGTGAGATCTGGACAGAACTGTCACTTGAGCTTTTTTTTTTTCCTTTTTGGTGAATGAGATTTTTAAAAATGCCAACACACTTCTAGTCACTTATGCCTTAGTGAATGAGATTATGGAAATAGAATCTCTGCATAAAATACAGGCCCTACAATTTGGGGCATGCAAATCAGATTTTTTTTTCAAAAATAATTTGGCTCACAGCATTTCTAAATTGGGCCACAAGAGGACTTCCCTATAGGAAATGTTAAAGTGAAAAAGAAACATTTCCAAAATTTTTCAGTACAAGTTTCCAACTTATCCCAAAAGGTATAGCTGAACAGATGCTTATATTCTCCTTGAGGTGTTTTTGTATCAAAGAACCACACATAGATTTAAGGGTCAGAGAACAGCTCAAGATCCCTAAGAAGCCAAGCATCACACTATGTGACACCCACCATCCCACATTATGAGGCTCCTCAGTCCTTTTAAAAGAAATGGCCCTAGGAGATTCTTAACACTCTGAATTTCATGTTCCCCTGGTCCCCCAGTGATTGGGTTTTGCTGGGAGACTTGGCCCAAGGAAAGCTAATCTTTATCATGGGCAGAACTTTATACATTGGGCAAATGTAAAGGAAACATTGCTCAAATGACAAAGGTGATTAACTGCGCCAATCAGATTCCAGAAACAGAAGGCGAGGGAGAAAGAATTCAGTCTGTATAAGGAGAGATGAAATGACAGAATAGCTGGTGTACTATAATGGAATGCTAGAGTTCTATACTCAAACACGTGGGAGGTAACAATGGCTAGGTCTGCCATTGAGTCACCAGGGCTGCTATGGGATTTGTACATCTGATGTGTCTTAGAAATACCCAGTGTCAACCTGGCCATGCAGCCAAGATCCCTCTCATTTTTGCATGGATACTACCAACAAACTCTCCATTACTACAGAAAATCTTAATAAGGCGTTAGTTTGTTCACCCATAGAGCTTTACTAATACCCTGCCCTTCTACGTTAGAGAAAAGAGGCTGGAAGGTGTGATGTTATGCTGTTGCATGTTAGTAGGCAGCAGGGGCAGAGAATTTGCATTTCTAGCTAGTTTGCAAGTGAGGTTGAAGTGGTTAGTCTGGAAACTGCCCTTGAAGAACCACTGCTGTACAAGGGTGATTCCCAACCTTGCTTAGACATTGGAATAATGCATAGAACATCAAAAAATACCTCTATGTGGACCTCACCCCCATGTATTTGATTTAATTGGTCTGGAATTTGGCCTGAGCATTGAGAGACTACTTCCCTTCTGGTTTAGGGTGGGGATCACTCAGGATTCAACTAGGTAACTGAAGGTTGATTTTATGTGTCAACTTGGCTAGGTCATGGTATCCAGTTTTTGTCAAACATGACTCAACATTTCTGTGAAGGTATTTTTTTAGGTGTGATTAACATTTAAATCAGCATACTTTGAATAAAGCAGATTACCTTCCATAAATTGAAGGGACCTCATCCAATCAGTCAAAGGCCTTATAGATACTGATGTACCCCAAGGAAGGAGGAATGCCACCCCAGGCCACCTTCAGACTCGAGCTGCAACATCAGTTCTTTCCTTGGTCCCCAGACTGCAGATTTCGGGATCGCCAGCCCCCACAATTTTGTGAGCCAATTCCTTACAATAAAACTTTCTCTCTGTATATACATCTTCTTGCTTCATTTCTCTGGAGAACCCTGGCTAATACAATAACCTAATTAGTCTCCATTCCAAATTGGTTCCCAGAAAGGCCCTGGCTCTCAATCAAAGAATATAAACCCTTCACTAGATTTTTTTTCTTTCCTTTTTTTTTTTTTTGCTATATCTAGCTTTAGGCAAGTCAATGAATATATAGCTCAGTCACTTTTGACTTCTTTATCCTGTCATATTATCAAATCTATCTAGTTCCTCTTTGGAACATTCTTGAATCCATTTTAGTTTTTTTGTTCATTTTTATTTTGTCTCTACCACCTCAGTTACAAATCAGCAGTGTATTGTATGCCAGTATTAATTCCCCTTTTTGGTGTTAGCATTAAATTTAACTTTGAGCGGCCACCCTTATACTCTCAGACCATGTAACCCAGGTGGCGTTAACCTCACTTTGTGGTGCCAGGGGTGGGCGCATCACCAAGCCCTAGCCTTTGAGGGCGCAGCATCTCCCTAGATTTAGAAAATGTTTTAAGGGTAGGTACACAACTAGCCAGGCCAATCAAAGCCAATAAACACCAGCTTTGATGGGGTTAGAGAAAAAGAGATGCTCTTTTTCAATGAAGGTTGCTAAGCTTATAGATTTAAGACTGGACCTATTGGTGGCGAATCTGAACAAGACTGAAGAAGAATCTGCCTTTGAATGAAAACATAGCTGACAGCAGAAGCCAAAGTCCAAACAGACAGGATTTGAGTGCTTGGATCTAGCTGTGTCTGAAGTCAACGCTGGACTTTTTGGTTACGTAAGCCAATCAGTTTTCTCTTCTTTCCCATGATTGTCCATTAAGTGAACACACAAGTTAGTGACCAGTTGGGGAGTAGCTCTATTCATATGAGGAGAAAAACCACCAAAGTGCAAAAACAAAATGACCTGTTTAAAACTCATGCCCTTGGGTCTTATATAGAGTAGTGTCCCCCCTTATCCACAGTTTCATTTTCTGCAGTCTCCGTTATTCAAGGTCAGCTGCAGTCTGAATATATTTAATGGAAAGTTTCAGAAATAAATAATACATAAGTTTTAAATTGCATGCCATTCTGAATAGCCCATGATGAAACCTGGCAGGGCCACTCCTCCCCGCCCAGGGAGTGTGCTGTCCAGCGTCTCCACACTGTATGGGCTCTCCCTGCCCTTTGGTCACTTAGTAGCTGCCTGGGTTATCACACCAACCCCTGTGGTATTGCAGTGCTTGTGTCCAAGTCACCCTTATTCAACTTAACAAACAGCCCCAAAAGCAAGAGTTCTGATGCTGGTAATTCAGACGTGCCGAAGAGATGCCATCCCGTGCTTCCTTAGGTGAAAAAAGCGAAAGTGCTCAGTTTCATGAGGAAAGGAAAAGAATCATATGCAGAGGTTGCTAAGACCTAAGGTAAGAACAAATCTATCCATAAAATTATGAAAAAGGAAAATTTCTGCTAGTTTTGCTGTCACACCTCAAGCTGCAAAAGTCACAGTCAGCATGAGTCTTAACTGCTTAGTTGAGGTGGAAAAGGCATTGAACTTTCTCAAAGGTATGTTGTATATAAGAAAAAACCTAGTATGTATGCCTGAAACTATCCACTATTTCAGGCATCCACTGGGGATCTTGAAACGTAAGCCCCAGGACTGGCGGGAGGATGCTACTGCTTTATTTCAAGGAAGGAGAGCAAGCAGTTGTGACCTACAGTCACATCTTTATTCCCCCAAGTCCTTGCAGAACCTGGTCACTCATGAACCTTAACTTGCCTGGATGAACGTAGCATGGACTGTGGTGATTTGTCACTAGGGTCTGAGATTCTGTAATGAAAAATAAGAGACTTCTAATTAATAATTAATAAGAAGAAGACCTATTATCAGTGTTTGGTGTTTTGGTTGGCATTACTTGCTTTTAAAGCACTCAGAGTTTGAAAATTGAATACTTGAAGCATCCTCTCTGTGACTCTATGTTTCACAGCTAGAATTCAGTTGTAGGTGAAATGACCAGAAATTTTTAATAGTTCAGTCTGAATTAATTGACTTGTCAGGCAATTAAAGGTATATAATTGCCTCAAATTTGTGATTTATAATACATCAGTAGGAAAGTTAAATTTAAGTATTAACAGCTCTGGTTCTTCTTCCCTCTGCCCTTACAAGACAAGTTGTGTGACTGAAGGAGAGAATGTGAGGCGTTGGTTCGCCTCAGATGGAAGGGAACTTAGCACAGATCAGCATTCTCTGTATGTCACTTCCAGTGGCAACAGTGCCCCCAAAATTCAATGTATAGTGACTTTCTGGTGCTTGGTAGCATTTTAGAAAGCTGGAATTCTTACTTTTGATAGGGGTATATAGGTGCTTTCATCTTTTTTGATGTTTTACTATATTGATGTATTTTGAAGACTTTTTTCCATTTTAAAATTAGATAAAGTATAGATTATCCCTGCCATGAATTTCATAGGCTCACATATATCTAAGCTTTCTGTTTGAAACATCTTTATATGGATATCATTGATTTCCTTGAAAAAGTATATGCCTCTAAAATGTAGATAATTTAGAGAAATAGTTGGTTTGCTAAACCTTTGATATTATCCAAAACTTCTGTAAAAATAAATACACTTCAGAGAAAGAAACTATTTTTATACTTCTACATTGTTGACTTTTGTGCTTTAAAACTTAAATGACCTCGCTGGCATGGCTCAGTGGATTGAGCACCGGACTATGAAGCAAAGGGTCGCTGGTTCGATTTCCAGTCAGGACACATGCCTGGGTTGCGGGCCAGGTCCCCAGTAGGAGGCACGTGAGAGGCAACCACACATTGATGTTTCTCTCCCTTTTTCTCCCTCCCTTCCCATCTCCCGAAAAATAAATAGATAAAATCTTTAACAAACAAACAAAAAAAAAACCTTAAACCAGCTGATTCTATGCAATTAATAACTGGCGCAATCTAATAATAAAATACCAGTTCACACATATTGAGTCTAACTCTTAGCAATGTGTTGCCTTTGTTAGATGTTATCTCATTTCACTTTCACAGGTGGCAGAATCTATTAGGTCTTCTCGCCTGCATCCTACTTAGCTGCTTTTTTTTTTTCAGTTTTACAATACAGTGTTATCAACTGTAACCACCATGTTTTATATTAGATCCTCAGAACTTATTTATCTTATAACTGAAAATTCGTGCACTTTTTCCAGCCTCTCTCTATTTCCCTCAACCCTCAGTGCCTGAAAACCACTTTCCACTCATTATTTCTAAGAATTTCACTGTTTTGTTTAATTCCGCGTATAAGTAATATCATGCAGTACTTGTCTTTCTCAGTCTGGCTTACTTCACTTAAGTTGCTACTTTTATTATTATAGTTTAACAGATGAAGAACCTGAGATTCAAAGAATTTAATAACTTGCCTAAGGTCACATAGCTTATAAGTGAAAGAGAAGGAAATCAAATGAGGCTTATCAACTCCAAACTGCAAATGTCGGATGAAAAGCAGTAACTTCCGGTCAAGATGGAGGTATAGTAAACAGGGCTGGCCTCCTCACACAACCACAGCAAAAATTACAACTGAACTACGAAACAACTATCACCCAGAACTGTCAGAAAACTGAGCTGCATTGAAGCCCAGTAACCAAGGAATTAAAGAAGCCACATTTATTCAGGCATGTTGGAGGGTAGAGACACAGAGGCATGGAGAGAGGGGGATATAGAAACGGCTGGTCCCACATCCACATGTAACGGATAAAAATCAGGAGGGATATCTCAGGAGCAAGGGATCCCGGTCACATACCACACCTCATAACCCAGGGTTCCGGTGCCAGAAAGATAAGTCCCCATAACTTCTAGCTGTGAAAACGAGTAGGGGTTGGGACAGTGGAAGAAACTGTGGGATTCTCAGGCATCTCCTCTTAAAGCGCCCACGATGAATGTACTGAGGACTTACTCAGACTTACTCCCTCTTGGCTCCAGTATCAGGGCAGCAGCTGGAAAGGCACCAGTGGCATATGGAGAGAAATTGAAGTGTCTGGCATCAGGGCAACTGCTGGGGGGCAGCTTTCTCCTGGACAAAACTCTAGAGGCCAGGCAATGACCATTGTCCCGTTTCTGAGCTTTCCCCCTCCACAGAACCACATATCTGAGATTCCATCAACTTTGTTCACCGGGGTTGCCCCACCCTGGTGATTACCTAAGGCTCTGCCCCACCCAACTTATGGGTGTGCTTATCTACATTAGGCCATGCTACTAAGACAGGAGAGGTCAAAGCAGCTGTACTTAATACATAGAAACAAACACAGGGAAGCTGCCATAATGAGGAGAAAAAGAAACAAGACCCGAGTGAAAAAACAGATCGACATTCCAGAGAAAGCACTAAACAAAATGGAGATAAGCAATCTATCAGATGCAGAGTTCAAAACACTGGGTATAATAAGGTTCTTCAAGGAACTCACTGGATACTTCAATAACATAAAAAAGACCCAAGCAGAAATGAAGGTCACACTAAGCGAAATAAAGAAAAATTTACAGGGAATCAATGACAGAGTGGATGAAGCCAAGAATCAAATCAATGATTGGAACATTAGGAAGAAAAAAACATTCAATCAAAACAGCAAGAAGAAAAAAGAATCCAAAAAAACAAGGCTAGGGGAAAGTGCCTCTGGGTCAACTTCAAACTTTCCAACATTCAAATCATAGGGGCACCCGAAGGAGAAGAGAAAGAGCAAGAAATTGAAAACTTACTTGAAAAAATAATGAAAGAAAACTTGCCTAATTTAGTGAAGTAAATAGACATGCAAGTCCGGGAAGCACAGAGTCCCAAACAAGATGGACGCAAAGAAGATCATACCAACACACATCATAATTAAAATACCAAAAGTTAAAGATAGAGAGAGAATCTTACAAGTAACAAGAGAAAAGCAGATAGTTACCTACAAAGGAGTACTCCTACGACTGTCAGGTGATTTCTCAGAAGAAACTTTGCAGGCTAGAAGGGACTTGGCAAGAAGTATTCAAAGTGATGAAAAGCAGGGACCTACAACCTAGATTACTCGATCCAGTAAAGCTATCATTTAGAATCGAAGGACAGATAAAGTGCTTTCCAGTCAAGGTAAAGCTAAAGGAGTTCATCATCACCAAGCCATTATTATGTGAAATGTGAAAGGGACTTATTTAAGAAAAAGAAGATCAAAACTGTAAACATTAAAATGGCAATAAATTCACAACTATCAACAACTGAATCTAAAAAACAAACTAAGCAAACAAGCAGATCAGAAACAGAACCGTAGATATGGAGATCATCTGGATGGTTACCAGTTGGGAGGAGGAAGGGAATGGGGGGAAATGTGCAGGGATTAAGAAGTACAAATTGGTAGGTACAGAATAGGCACAGGGATGTTAAGAATGGTATAGGAAATGGAGAAGCCAAAGAACTTATGAGTATGACCCACTCACATGAACTAAAGAGGGGGGACTGCTGGAGGGCATGGGGGGTAGTGGGTGGAGGGTGGCAAAGGGGGAAAAATTGGGACAACTGTAATAGCATAATCAATAAAATATATTTTTGAAAAGTCAATGATATAAAGTAAAAAATAAATAAATAAAGATGAAAAGCTAATGTGTTAAAGATGGTTGTATGGAAACATAGAAAACCCCTGAATACTTGATGAAGTGATGTCACTGAGCTAGTGCATCAAGCTGGAAACCACCTATCTCTAGACTTTGTTGTGTAGGATAACTAAAAGTCTTCACTCTCTAGGAAAAAAAAAAACAAAACCCAAAGTCAAATGCAGACCTATATTCATTGTGTTCTTTTTCCGTTTATCTTATACATATGATATTCTTCCTTTTCTGGACCCATTGGAACTATTTGATTCTGATGGTTTAGGTATTATTATAGTTTATTACTATAGTATTATTATAATTAGGTATTATTATAGGTTAGTTAAGGCATATCCTGTGGTTAAAGCTTTTATCTGTTTCTGTCCCCAGCACTCAGCCACCTCCATAAAAATGAGAAATTATTGCTCTGCCAGTTCCCAAATGTTTTTTATTCCATTGTGAGGAGTCACTTTGAATAGTAAAGCGTACACAAGATAAGTGATAGGAACAGCTTTTCATTGTCATTCGGCCCAATTGTACTTCAGCGCTTTTAAAAATAGTGTCCATCTACATTGTAGGATGCCTATGTGTCCAGAAGGAGGCGATGTTTCATTACGAACTTCCAGTGAAGCTTCTCTGACCTGCTTTGGAGAAGAGATAACCATTTAGAAAGCAAATTTCTTAAGGCAGAGTTAGAGTGCTATTTGCTTAAATGCTTTATGAGGAAAATATTTCTTAATGTGGAGAAGAAAAACAAATTTCTTTTGCAACCACCTCACTTTTTTATAAGTTGTTCTTTCAACTGGAAATCAAATGTTCTATTGAAGTGCAGATTGTAGTGGAAATATTCCAGGATCAGTCAATACTTCAATTATAAGTATTTACAACCCAGAGAAAAAAACATGGGTTTTGGTGTTAGACAAATGTGAGTTTGAATGCTGTTTCTACTACTTCTTAAGCTTTGTGACTTCAGACAAGTTAGTTGGTTTCTAGGAGCCACAGTTTCCTTACACGGAAAATGTGAATAGTGGTACCGAACTGGTAGAGATATTGTGAGGATTAAATGTGCCAGGTTAAGAGCCTAATACAGGTACATGCTCAATAAATGGAAATATTCTAAATTTCTGAACAAGTAGCCAAACTGAGCAAAATTATATGAAATTTGCCTTTAAGACGAGCCTTGGTCATTTCTACTGTGTTGCATAAAACACAGTGCTTGGTACGTATTACACAGTAAGTGAATTTTCTTGACTAAAATATTTAAAAATATGAAGAGAAAACATGAAGCCCGAGACAAACTGGTATTGGAGTCTAACAGGTGTGTCTCTACCTTCTTTCCTTTCCTTTCTTTTCCCAGCTTAAAAAAAACAAGTCAGTTCCCTCCTTTCTTCTCTGAGCGGGGAAAGTGAGTTGGACCAAGTATGAATAAGGTTTTGGGAATGAAGGCAGGGAAAGGGAAATAGAAGGAAGCGTTGTGTTCACTGTCCCTGTTTTCTCGTCGGTGGGCAGGAAGTCACCTGCAGGAGGAAGGCCTGGCGCCGCAGGGGCGCAGGGTCCAGAGCCCGGGCCCCAACCGGCCGCAGCCCCGGAGGCCTAGGCCATGGCCAGGTGAGGGGCGCAGTGGCCCTGTGGCAGCCAGCAGCGGCTCGGAGGGGTGCAGACAGCACACGCGCCTGCCCGCCCACTGGTCTCTCCACTCCGCTCATCGCCGCCGCCTCCGGGAGATCCGCACGAGGCAGAGCCAGAGCAGCACCCCGGACGGTAACTGCCTGTCCTGTCACTGTGCGGGTCCTTGGCCTTTGGCCCGGGCACTCACACGCCGGGCCCCGCTGAGTCAGACCCATCACCCGGCGGAGGTCATCGTGACCAAACAGCCAGAAAATGTAAATGATGACACAGTTGTTCACAGGGAAATCACCTCTGGATGACAAACATGGCTGCCATTGAGGCTTAAAAATAGAAGTTTTGTATAAGGATGTTTGTCACGTGACAAAAAGATTTGTGAACTAATTTTCTAGCAAAAGCAAATCAGTTGAACAACTAAAGGGTATAATATTTATCTGTCAATATAATGTAACCAAAGAAGTTTTTTGGAGAACTTTTTATGATGAGGAATAATACTCAGACATAATGTTAAAAAAAAAATTAAGATGAATAGGACAATTTCAATTTATTTAAAAAGCAGAATAAAGCAGAAAAGCAGAATTAGAGATATGCCACAATGTTGAGAAAATTTATGCTTGATTTAATGTCATTTTTAATTTTTTCTAGCATTTTTTTTAGTTTTCAAATTTTCTATACTGAATGTTATTGTTCCTATATCCATGACTGTATAGCATTACAAAAAGTGGTAGGAGTTGTTATATTAACGATTTGTAACCCTTTGTAGTCACATAGGGGGACATCACACATAGCTCAATGGTTGAAGGACCTTGGGCAAATCTCTTGACAATTCTTACCCTCAGTTTTTGCTGCCTTAAAAATGAGAATAATTTAATGAGGAAGAGGGGACTTCATGCTGTTGTTGTGATGATTAAATAAGATGGCATTTGTAAAACTTTGCTTAGTCCAGGGCTTGGTACAGGGGAAGCATTCGATCAACTCTAATAATTACTAAAGAGCAGAATAAATGACTTAATTACCTAATTTCAACTCTGACTTTGCTTATTGTTTCATCTCAAAATTTTGGAGCAAGGAAATGGACATCAGACCCTACTGGGAAAAGGATTCCCCACTGATAAAAAGACAAAGGAAGGAAAGTGAGATTCTTTGGGAATGGGACAAAGGGACAAAGGACAGCCCATTGGTTTTCAGGGGCCCTCTGTGTGTGGAGGAGCTGCACCAGCACACAGACTTTGGGTTCTCGTGCATCACAGAGGCGTGGGGAGAACACAGTACCCAGACCCAGGCAGGAGCAAGGCTCTTTGGGTGGGGCCACCTAACTCAGCTCCCACCACTGAGACCTGGAGGTCCGGAAGGACAAAAAGGAATGTGAGCCACATCACTTTGGGTTAAATGCTTCATGTAAAAGTTTGTAACAGTGTTCTAGGTAGACAGTAACCTCAGAGGTAAAATAATACCAGCAGAGCGCCTTCCAAATAAAACTGGAAATAAAGAGCTCCTGTGAATATCTCTGCAAAAGCCACACTAGCAGAATCGGACCATGGTTGGATTTTCCAAATGTACGTCACCTTCCCGTTGCCCTTCCTGCTGCCACAGCTCCCACCTACATGGCCTGAGGCATCAGAAACTGTGCATCAGGCATACCAGGCTCCATCAAGAATTTCCTGAAAAATGGGGTTTGAAGAATATAAATGTAAACAAACCAACCTGCATTTTTGCTTCTGTTTTAAATTAGACTCAGGTAAAAGATGGTTTTACTCTTTTTTATAGCATAAGTCTGAGCCAGGTGCCAGCCCGAACTGTTAGCCTTAAACAGCCGTAAGAGCTCGGCACTTCCATTTGTTCCATGTGGCAGACAATTGGAAATGCCAGGAGACAGTTTTGCTTTGTTCACTCTTTTGTCTGAGTACCTTCAATGCTGGCTTGCTTAGTAAATATATGTTGAATCAATGAATGAAGCTAAGCAGTATGCATCAACCTTGCAGCTGGTTGGAGGTGGACCTGGGGTCCCACCTAGGCTGGCCTAACTCCAGAGACTGAATTCTCAGCCAGTGCCTCTGCTTACCTCTTTCCCACTGACTGAAGCCTGGGGAAGAAGACAGGGACTGTTAGTAGACGAACCTCCCTACAGGACACTTAGAGTTGGCCTGTCCTGGGAAATAACTAGCTGTACTGTGATTTCTCCAAGGTCACTGTTTAGACATCACTAACACTCCAGGGCTCCTCTGGTCTTGGAATATGTTTACACATCGGTTGTAAAAGCAGAACACTTCTGTACAATAGAATTCTCCAGGCTTCTGTAATGCAGAATAATAAATTGTAGGCTACTCACCGAAAGTCTCTAGATAAGGCAATTGTAGTTCTAGGATCACTTAGCAATTGCCCGAGGGCTTTGAAAGCCTCTTGAAGGCAGGCAGTTGAAGTTTCCCCTAAGAAATTATCAAGATTAGGACTTGGAAGTTAAACGCAATTCCTATATAATCCCTATACCTTTAGGCTCTGTCTAAAAGGTGAATAGATTGAGCCCTGGCTGGCGTGGGCTCCTGCCCATGAGCACCAGACTGCGAAGCAAAGGGTCACTGGTTCGATTCCCAGTCAGGGCCCATGCCTGGGTTGTGGGCCAGATCCCCAGTAGGGGGCTCATGAGAGGCAATCCTACATTGATGTTTCTCTCCATCTTTCTCCCTCCCTTCCCCTCTCTCTAAAAATAAATAAATTAAAAAAAAAGAAAAGGTGAACAGATTGAGTTTGCAACTCTCTGTGAGATTAACATCAAGCACCCTGTCTTGGTTGATAAGGCTCATTATCGGGAGAAGAGCTTAAAAGGCAGGACGGACAACTTCAATTTAGGTAATTGTTGGATGTGACGGAGTGCTCCTCAGATGGGTCTGCATGGGGCGGGGTGGGGAGAAGCACCACCCACTAAGCCTTGGAAAGGCTGTCAGAACCCACAGGCAGCAAACAGCTAAGTGGAGGAAGAATGACATATGGGGTCAGAAACGCTGAGCTTTAAGCTCAGGCTCCATTACTAGTTGAGTAGCCTTAGGCAAAATCACTCAGTGTCTTTGAGGTCATTTTTGTCATCTGTAAAAGTGGCAGTGACCAAGACGGACTTTCGGGTTGGAAAGATGCAGCAAGATGGCTGTGAATGCCTTGTAAGTGCTCTGTACAAGGCTTGGAATCATCATCATCATCACTACACAAGGTTGAAGAGGGCTCAAGGATGAGCGAGACATTATATTTCCAGCCAGTCTTATAGAACCTGGGGTTAGTACAATCTCGAGGTCCTCTTAAAGGAAAAGAATACAAAATTATAGATAACAATTCAGTACACTGCGTTTGAAAGGGCTTTGTTGGGTTCCCACCAAAGGCACCTCAGCCTCCACGGGAAGTAGTACAATAGTTGTCAGGGGCAAGGACTCAGGGAGGCACACTGCCTGGGTTCAAATCCTGGCTTAGCTGTGTGTACTTGGGCAAGTTACTAAACCTCTCTGTGCCTCAGCTTTTCATCCGTATAAAGGGCTGTTATGAGGATTAAATAACATGTAGTGGCAGTGGCACATAGTGGGAAACATTAAGTGCTTACACCCCCCATTTTTTCTTCACCTCCTTTCAAGGATCTTTTCACCTGGAAGAAGGCAATGTAACAAGTGAAAATGTTACTTAAGACAAACTGTGCTGAGTGTTGTTACAGAAGCACCAACTTTGAGTTCTGGGCAGAGGAGGACAAGTTATGGGCAAACCAGGAAAGGCTTCATAAAGGACAAACAGGGAAGGTTTCGAGAGTCAGTGCATTCCAGGCAGGGGAAATAGCCCCACACAGGCTCAGGGACTCGACATATTTGTGACGACAGGGGTCTGCACTCGTAGGCTAGAGAGGAACTGAGAGCAGAGCCTGGGAAGGCAGGCTGGGGCCATAGTGCAAGGGCTTGGGTGCCCGGAGGAGGAGCCTCAGGCAGTGGAGAGAGGATGAGAGCATGAGGGCTCAAGGAAGATGAACCCAGCAGCAGGGGGGATGGGGTGGGGTCGCTGCCCCTCAATCATCCTGGCAGTCGGTAAGAAAGGTCACTGGAGTCCCTTGTTAGTCTACACTAGCAAGCCAGACTACGTGAAAGGGGCCACCAACAGCATTGGGAAGGGCAATCATTTCTTTAAAGTCTGATGAGAGAACCTCCAGTTCATAGTTTTTACATTTCACCCACTCACGTTAGTGGCTGAGTGGAGTTTCTCGTTCCAATTCCATCACTGTGAAAGGTGGAAGGGTTTCTGCCTGTGAGGGAATGGAACGATCACTCCTCCCAGTCCAGGGCCTTGGACTCACTGGCTCTGACCGCAGGGCCGGGAAGGGCCGCTCTGGCAAAGGCGTATTCTCCCTCCTAGTGGAAACTTGTCCCATCCCCTCTCATTAGGACTAACATTATGCAAGATTCCTTTTGCTGTCACCTTTTAGGGTACATTTTCTTGGGAAATGACGTGCTTTCACATGGTGACCTGGCATTTAGTTTTCTACCCAGGTGAGAAGGGTTTTCATCTACAGCACACTGCACTACCTACACAACCAGGTGTGACAGCCCAGATGCCGGTCAGGGCCTCCCTGCAGAGGGCAGCTGGGGGGCTGCTCCCAGGTGTTTCCGCCCCTCTGGGAAAGACAGTTGCTGTGTGTCTCCCTACAGAGTCCACCTCCCCGGCCTCAGTCCGTCCAGGAGTAGGCATGTGACCTCAGCCAAGCCAGTCAGCATCCTTCCCCAGAATGTTTAGAATCAGAATCGAGAGGATCAGCCTCCTCTGGGTAGCAGGAGCTGTAGGATTTGACTTTTGGGAACCCCCACCAACCAGGTCCCAGTATATGGAGGAAGATGTGTACATAGCAGAGAAAGATGCTCTCCCAGGAGAAAAGTGAAATGCTGGTTAAATTTGAGCATCTTTTCCTATTTACTCTGAGGACTGACTCTACTCTTGTTCTATTCTAGGTAAAGTGTGATAGCCTTTCAGAAAGTTCCTTCTTCTTTCTCCTAAACCATTTTGAGTTGGGTACCTTTCATTTTGGGGCATAAACCCATGCTCTCATGCTCTGGTCACCAGTTAAAACTCAGTCAACGTGTTTCCCTTCTTTCCGGTGTACTGAGGATTAAACAGATGACCTCATCACTGCTAACACAGAGAACAATGTGTTCAATCTTTATAATCGCAGTAAGTGTTTACCTACTGCTTTTCAAACTTCAAAATAATTTTTCAGTCCATATTTCACTTGATCTGCATAAAAGTGCAGAAAGACAGGCCAGATAGACTCTTCCTCACTTTACAGAGAAGCGAGGCCCAGACAAATTAATTGACTCCTCCAAGCTCTCTCAGTTATTTTCTGCCAAAACCTGAATATCAACTTATACCTCTTGCTTCCAAATCCTGTATGCTTCTCCCCAAACCATTTGGCCTTAGGGAGTGACCCAACTCTTAGACTTCCAGACGCGGATGAAGGGGAATGAGGACGATGGTATGTGTGGTCGAGAGTACCTCGATAGGGTCCTCAGAGCTCGCTGGTTGGGCAGCTCTCTTCTACGCCGCCTGCAAGGAACAGGACAGGACAGTTGCTTATGTTTGATAGGAACAAGGTAAATGACACAGGGCCAGGAGTCAGGTGAGGCGAGTGAGGTATGCAGGGTGAGCAACTTAAAGGCATACCTATTCTCAAGATCGTGCAAGGGCTTGCCCTGGTCCTGTAACATCGTTAAGGTCATAGCTACAAAATTCAGACTTGAAGGGCATGTGAGATACCTCCTGAGATAAAGACACCTCTTCCAGGCTACATGTTAGGAGGTGTGCTGAGGAGAAGAATCAGACGGCCAGAGTCAGGCACTGGCTGTCAACTCTGTCCTGCCTGGCATCAAGACGCCGCCGCCTTAAAACCTTTGCTCAGCGCCTGATTCACTTGGCTAAGCACGCTCTTAAGAAATGAACTTTTTTCGCTCACCTGATACACTAACGTCCTTAAACCTAGACTCTTAGGTGAAGGAAAATGACAATTACTTTCTGTTGGAAACCTAGTAAAAGTCAAACAAATACTAAAACCCAATGTTTTCAGATCTAAAAAGGAGACCCTAGAGACAATCTATTTCAAGTTAGATTTCTGTCACTTTTGGCCAGAGTACTAAACATTATTGTCATAGACTTAGGTTGCTCTCGCTGATCAAAACGTACTTACTCTTTCTTCTTCCTTTCAGTGCACCAAAGGTTTGTCAGATCAGGAAATGGAAACTAATAGAGCTTGTGTAGCTTTTCTCAAGGTCATACGGCCAGTTAGTGAAGAAGCCTGGCCTGGAATCCAGGTCGACAGGTGCACAGTGGTTGTTCCACTGTACCATGAGTCATACAGAGTACTGGACCGAGAGAGTTAGTGTCCAAGCTACGAAAAAATTGTTCATACCAGTCATTTCATATACGCACGGTACGTTAAACTTTTCTGAGTACTCTGGCATTTCATTTCCGACTCATTAAAATTTTTTGAGTAAACTGTATC
Source organism: Mormoops blainvillei (assembly GCA_004026545.1). NCBI lineage: Eukaryota > Metazoa > Chordata > Mammalia > Chiroptera > Mormoopidae > Mormoops > Mormoops blainvillei. Next base: position 28,154 of record PVJD01002754.1, read on the forward strand.
TAAGATAAGGAAATTGAAGCACAAAAAGATTATATGACTTATCTGAGGAAACATATTGAGGTAATGACCTACATGGTGTTTTCCTCCACCACTGTTCATGTTTTTCCCCCACGAGACTACGTGACAAGCCAAACATTATCTAAAATTGTTTCTTTCTTTAATAACCGCTCTTTCCCACCCTGTATTAGTTATCTATTGCCACATAACAAATTACTTTGAAACTTAGTGGTTTAAAATAATGAACACATTAACTCCCTATTTCTGTGGGTCAAGAGTCCAGGTGCCACTCATCTGGGTGCCTCTGACTTAAAATGTGTCCTGAGGCCGCAATCAGGTATCAGCTGTGGCTGTAGGCTCTTCTGAAAGCTCAACTGAGAAATGACTTTCTTCTCAACTGTTGATAGGCTTCGGTTTCTCATGGGCTATTGGTTGAGGGCCTAGGTTCCTCCCTGGCTGTTGGCCGGAGACTTCCCTCAGTTGCCACATGGCTTTCCTCAGAGGCAACACCTGAGAGAGTAAGACCCAGAAGCCCAAGACACAAGCCCCAAATCCTTTGTGTAACATAATCTTGGAAGTGACATCCCATTATTCTTGCCATGTTCTATTCATCAGAAGCAAGTTAAAAGGCCCAGCCCACAGTCAAACAGAAGAGATTACAAAAGGGCATGACTATCAGGAGACTGAAATCACCAGACCCATTCTAGAGGCTGCCTATCACATATCACGTGCCCAAAATTAAAATCACACCTTCAAGAAGCCTAAGGTGAAGTAACTCTAGAGTCAAGTTTATTACCCTTCAGTTTTTAAGGAAAAACAGAGTTTTTTAAGATTGTAAAGCAAAGAGGATTATTCATCCAAAAATTATAGCTGGTCGCTTGTTTGATATTTTGAAACCATTGTGCAAAGAGGACACGTACCCCAGAGGGACTGCTCTGCAAGTCTGCCATCCATCTCTCCCTCTCTTCGGAGCATGCTAATTTCATAGTTTGATTTTTTTTTCCATCTGAACTGAAAGTCTTGCCTTCCAGACAGCACGAGTGAATGACATTGCCTGCATGTCAGAAATTGCTACTGACATTTCAATTTTGCTTAATTTTTTTTCTTTCTTTGATAGTATTATGGAGAAAATTTACATTTGAATAAAAAGCAAATAGTGCATGTCAGAGTAAGCATCAGGGAATGTCAAATTGTTTTTTTCCAATTACAACTCTATTTCAAATAGGGTAATGCAATTAAAGGATAATTACTAGAAGCACAAAGCCAAGGTTACGATCAGAAATGGTTACCCTTTCACTTTAAGTCCTGTCTTGCTAAACAAAATATTCCTGAGGGGCAAGTTACTGTTTGAAAATAGAATACACTCATCCAGGAATAACCAAATACTTGGCAGTATTGACCAAAACATCTATTCGTGCATAAATACAAGTGTGTATAAGAGATGAAAAGATACCAAAGGTGAGCCACATTTTCCTTGGCTTCATCACTCTGATTAATAATGTGATAAATTAGCTGTAGGATGCAATATTAATTAACAATATATTAGTGGCATTTTATTGCCAATAACATAACAAGCTCTGAAATAGTAGTCAAACTAAACTGCTGACGTGAGCTTCTCTACGAACTGAGCTGTAGTTTGATTTCTCATTTGTCCAAGTGAAGCATCAGCAGTTGAGTAAAACCAATTACCACGAAACCCACCAAGCCCTCGGCAGCAACTTAGTGCATCTGAGCTTCGCCCAAATATTATTACTTTCAAATTAGAGCCTGGTCTGAGATGGGGAAGTGAAGAATTTCTACTGCTGAAAATAATTCAATATGGCAGTCTCGTTGTGTAACACTTTGCCCAGGCAAATAGAAAGCAAAGACTCCCTCCACGTTGGAGACATTTTGAATGCATGGCTGTCCACTTCCAGAAGGCAAGCCTGGAGGTACAAAAGTCAGGTATGAAAAGAGGCATTGTCCTGACTCCCTCAAGTTAAAAATGTTGTAGGAAAATTTCCAGGTTGTAGTGTTCATTTTTGAGGTGAAGTGCTAGTTTGGGTGGGGGACACTTTAGGAAAAAAGATGGAAGGCCAAGAATGGAAAAGAATAAGGAGGCCTAGACAATGGGCAGTATCTCATCTCGCCATGTAGAGAGAAACTCTATAGCACAAAAATTCAGCAGGTAAAGAGAGAATATTGAGTTGACATATGGTATGAGGAATTAAAACAAGCATGGCAAGTTCCTGGAGAAATCCCTGTTCATTTATTTATGTACTTGTCTCCCCAACATCCCTTCTGAGCCTCTCTCCATCTCTGTCTCCCTCCCTCTCTCTCCCCATCTCTCTCCCCCTCTCTCTCTCCTTCTCTCCTCCTCTCCTCCGCCCCTTATATACATACTGTCACTTTCTATCCCCTTATCTTGCTCAGTTTCTTTCACAGCACTTATTACTGTCCTAAATTACATTTCAGATAGTTGATTTCTTCATTTACCTGTTTATTGCCTGTATCCCCATCAAAATATAAATTCCATGAGGTCAGGGAACATGCCTGTCTATGCACTGCACAACAGTGCCTGTCACATGGTAGGTACAGAAATAGCTGAATCAAAGGATGAACCCCTTCACTGAACTTACAGTTACCAAATGCCCCGTGTCTAAGTGCAAAGGATTCATAGGTGAGGAAAATCATAATTACCATTCATTGGAGTTTACTAAGTGACCTCAAAGAGCTGAAAGCTTAGCCTACAGTAGCCTATTTAATCTCACAACAACTCTGTAAAGCATGAGTTTCTATTATTTCTTTTTTTCAGATAAGGACCTGGAGGCTCAAAGAGCCTGGTTCACCCAATGCCACACAGCTAGAAAGAGGTAAATCCATGAATTAAATGACGTTTGCCACTCTGACCCCAGGCATTGTCATATTCAAAGATAAGTAAGATACAAGCATCCTCCCTGAAACGCTCAGAGACTTATACTTCAGATTTGAAGCATCATTGTCTTAGAAGCATCTTTGCCTTGCACAGCCAGAGAGAGAATCCAGCGATGAATCCTAAAGAACTGGAGATGGACATTTGCCATCCTGGGAACTTTGGGAATGTTCCCTCTCCTGGCATGATCTGGGATTCCACACCGTTTTGCCTGAGTGAGGTCAGATGCTGCTAGAGGTTCGTGAGAGCGGCATATATTCTCACGTTCCTGGTTCCAGGTCTGTATGTGAGCCCAGCCGCTGTCAGGGATCCTGTTTACTTTTAATAAATCTAACAAGTGAGTGATAAATAAGTGATGAGTCTTCTGCCTTAGAGAATCCAGCGGGGGCAGGACCTAGCCAGGTGCCTGGGAAGCCAAACTCTTTTCCAGCATTTATAACTGAATTCTAAACAGCCGACACCAAACTCCACAGTCAGTTCAGATCACAGAGTTTCTATGTATTTTACAGGTCACACAACTGTTCCTCTCTCTGGTCCTCTGGAATAAAGAAAGTCCCTCAGCCTATTCATTCCATGAATTTAAAAAAAAAAAAAGATTTAAAAAGGTCTCTCTCAGTTACAATGTTGTTCATGTCCTTTGACCAGAAAGAGTTAGAGAAAAACTTCAGGATTGATCTGAGAGATGCCGAGCCCAGGTTCCATTAAAGTATATTAATGCCAAGGTCTGTGCAATTAGTGAAAAGTCAATTCCCATTACTAGTTAACACTATTGAATATCTGCTTTCTTTAATAAAAAGCCATGTCCAGTACAAAGAGAATAAATCAATAGGTTGGCTGCATTTAGATCTATTCCGCTTTCTTCTAAATGCACAGAGAAACTCCCTGTCAGGGCTCCACTGTCTGTCTGCCAAGCCCAGCCTGAGAGCTGGCAGCCAGCCCTGACGTCTTTGCCTGGAATCTTTCATTAGCACGATCTTGCCTTCGCTCTCATTTCTCTAATCAGAAAATTTGAGTTTTACCCTGTGCTTAAAAAATCCTCTGTTTGAGCTTAACCTTGATCTGTCTCTGATTTGGACTTGTTCAGAAAACAAGCCATCGGCAGCTATGGATACACTCTAAGCCCTAGCACTGGCTAGCCGCAGCCCCCCCGCCCCCACCCGAGCGAGGAGAGCGTGGCGTGGAAACAACCTGTTCCAAGGGGCCAGAGAACCTTTAGGGTCTGAAAGAGTTTGTCCCTTCAGGAACACCCTCTCCACTGTTTTTATAGCTGGTTAACCCTATCTGCTGCCAAGTTTAGAGGCAGCTGGAAGGTTCCGGGTTTTCAGTTGTGAAGACCAAAATAAGATACACCTGTCCCGCGACGTTTCCAAGTCCTCTGGTTTCCCAGGACCACACGCAGAGGAGGGACGCGTTCACCCCTCTGCATGGAGGCCGCGCCTCTGCAGCTAAGCCTGGTTGCCCATCTTCTTCGGTGCGGTCCACAAGAAGGGGAAAAGTGTTTAGCCACTACTCTCATTATAATATTAATACTTAGTTTATTACAGATTAAAAGGACCCTTTGAACCCCTCTCGTGTACTTGCTGGTTATATGTAAGTGACCCTTAAATTGGAATATCATATTCCCATTGAAGTGAATTATACAGGGTCCGGCAGAAGTAACACCTGCTTGAGTGTGGTTGATAGAGTAATAATATCGGTGTAATAATTTATAGCTTTTATTTGAACATTCCACCTAAAACGTCATATGGTGTGCTTGAGCGTGATATTGTTATGTTACAGAATTACATGCCTATGATTTTGTAATAAAAGATTTTGTAATAAAAAAGGGACATTATTTGTGCCAGACCCTGTATTTCCCCAAATCATTTTATTTTATTTACCAGTATGCTCAGTCTTTGACTGAAAAAGGTTTGATACCATTTTCTTTAGCTCAGGTTCACTGTGCAGAATTATATGATATTCTTTTTATTTTTTTAATCTTTGGATCCTTATTGTTATCCGTTGGTCTTTATGCACTTGTTCAATATTTCTGCACCTTCTCTCCCTTCCCAGAGTATGCATTGGGAAGGATTAGTGGGCTTGGTGGCTATAACAGCTTGTGTCACGGTTTCAGTGAAAGAAAATGTTTGAATCTCATTACTTTCAGGATTCAGCAAATCAGGATGGATTGTTCTAGGTTCTTCAATTGCTTCAGTCTATTATTTCTCCACCCAAGAAGGTGGACCTTTCTAAAGAAGTGAGAGCTGGCTGAGCCTCTCTCTGCTTATTCCAGCTGCAGGGATGCTTCATGCATCTTGCCACAGTCCCGCTCCTCACCCTCAGGTCTGGTCCGCCGCGTCCGATGATCACACAGCAGGCTGTACACCGTGAAACCACTGCGGTTACCCGCTGTGGCTGCAGAGTTAGAGGAAGGAATTTCCGGCGCCACTTCATGGAGCGGCTTATGCGGGGAAAATAACTGAAGCAAACAGTGGCGATTTATACCATCCTACTCCAAGGTGGGGAAGCGTTCAATTGTGAGGAGACATTTACGGCTATACAAATAGCCAGTTTTTCTTCACATTCAAGGTTATAGATTTTGAAAAGGCAGGTTTATTAGGTGACGAGGAAAGATTTAAAAGTCAGCAGATAGCCTTTCACCATCTTTCCTTCTTTCTGGCAGCCATAGCCGTGAAGGTCGAGCTGTGCAGTGTCACCAGGTACAAGATCTACCCCAGACACAGGAAGTGCTACACCACCAGGACCGAAGGAAAGGTTTTCCCATTTCTTAATGCCAAATGCAAGTCAGCATTTCTTTCCAAGAGGACCCCTCAACGGATAAATTGGACTGTCCTCTACAGAAGAAATCACAAAAAGAGACAGTCAGAAGAAATTCGAAAGAAAAGAACCCACTGCAGTCAAATTCCGGAGGGGCTTCACTGGTGCCTCTCTCACTGATGTAACAGCTTAGAGGAATCAGACACCTGAAGTTAGGAAAGCTCAATGAGAACAAGCTATCAGGGCTGCCAAGGAAGCAAAACAGGCTAAGCAAGCACCTAAAGAGACAGCAATGGCTGCTGCTAAGTCTCCCACAAAGACAACACCTGCGCAAAAGATTGTGAAGTCTGTGACGTTTTCTGCTCTCTGTGTTGGCGGAAAATGCTAAGTTGGAAGATCAGATTTTTAAGTAAAGACCTGACTATTAAAAAAAAAAAAAAAGGCATCAAACAGGCCAGCAGGCTGTTCTCAATAGCTCAGATGCCTTTGCCAAAGGGATACTGACTAAGGAACAGGTGTGACTGGATCAAGGGTCCACTGATCTTTGTCATCCCAAGTAGATGAAAGCTATCTACCTGGCCAGAAGCAGTGACTGAATTTCCATTTTGGAATGGAGTTCACAAAGCAATAAGCAGGCATTGTCAAGAAATTAATACAGGATGAAGTATGGCAAAGAACGTTGGGAAATTAATAAATGCAGTCCCAAGCAATCTGTGACTTTTTTGTAGAAAACCTGCCTTTTAAGGGTTTGGCAGTTGTCTTTGGTTCTTTATCAAATCCACCTGTGATAACCCTGAAATAAATAGCAGGAGGCAGAATTGTATTAAACAACTTCACTTTTACAAATATAAAGACATGTTTAAAAAGTTCAAAATTCACAAAATCGCCACAAATGCCACAAACCTTATGAAACATCAAGCAGTCAACTTTTCTTGTCTTCAAGACGGAGTGGGAGAAGGGGGGTTAGGAGGGCTGTCAGAAATGTTCCCCACTCTGTTGGCACTGCTGACGACCACCTTTGGCAGGAGGCTAAAGTTGCCAAGCCAGAGCTGGCAGAAGTGGCTCCGTAAAATGAGCACAGGATGGAACGCACTCTCACATTGGAGTTCAAGTGCATGTTGAGATTTTTATCTGAAATGAATTCTGATTAATATCAACTTGGACTAAAGGAGAAAAACACTCAAGGATGTGTTTATACTTGTTGACATGCATACGGGATACACCTTAAATCTGAGTAATACGCTGGAAGAAGAAAGGGCTATTGAGAAGTGCACAGCCCTGACACAGTTTTACCAAGAAAGTCATCGTTCCATTTGTTTCAATGACTTGTCCAATCTCTCTGCCACCAAAAGAGCAAGCTATGGTTGAAGGCCCTCAACCCTTCCCACAACACTTTGTTCTTTTTAGTCATTGACTCGGTTTCTCACTCTGACACTTCATTTTCCAGTCACTTTGGAAATGGGCATACCTTCCATGGATGTTTGAAGCCTTGCTGCTAATACAGAGAGAGGAGAGAGGGTTGAGTTCCATGCTCTGAAGAGAACATTGCATCCAATACCATGGACATCACACCCACAAACAAGAACATAGTAAAGCAAGCTTACCCCTTGGTGGATGACACCAGATTCTTACCATCTGCTCTCTTCATAAAACCTGAGCCTTTGCCTTCAGCCAAGTTAGGTCTCTCAGTGGAGATAAGAAAGGATTCCAAAGTGGTAAGATTTGGAGCTTGGCTGGATAAGCCAAGAAGAAATGGGCTTTTCGACTTCTCTACTCTTTGCTTACAAGTCTTCATCCCCTGGATAGACAATCTTACATCATCTATTCTTCCTTCCATGATCTCTTACCAGAAATTATTTTAAAGTGTACCAATAACAGCTTCCAATCTCACTCAGAGTAAAAGCAAAGTCTCCATAAGGTCCTTATCATCAAGCCACTAGCCCACCGCCCACCCACAGCCTTCATTCCTTTTCCAGCCTCCAGGCGCCCCAGCCTGCATGCTAGTCCTTGAACATGCCAGGCATGTTCGTGCTTCAGGGCCTTTGCACCGGCTGTTCTCTCTTTGTGGGTTGTTCTCACTGCAGTGTGCACATGGTGAAGTCAGCTCTCAAATGTCACTTTCTCAATAGAGACACCTGGAGCTGCCTTTCCTAGAAATTTTACTTCCCCCACCTTCCAAGCAATGCCAATCCACTTTCCTAACACAGCATATAATTCACTTTTTAAATCCTATTCAGGCTGGCTTGCAATGGAAGGGAAACTCAATGAAGACAGTGTTTTATTCACTTCTGTGTCCTGGGTGCCTAGAACAAAGCCTGGTATGTAGTAAGGGCTCAATAAATATTTATTAAATTAGTGAATGAATGAATGAATGAGTAAATGAATAGCAACAGTTTGCCATAGGAGTTTTCCATCTCTCCTTCATTCACGTATAAAGGCCAGGTCCTTTCATTGAGCAATGGAAACATCAACATTACGATCTTCATTGCAAATGGCTGCTAGCTCTCACCATGTGCCAAGCCTTATGTGACATGCCATATACGTGTTATCTTATTTAATCTTCACAGCCAGCCCCTGAGCCGAGTGTGATCATCCCTGGTTTACAATGAATAAATGATGAACCAAGGAGATCAAGTAGCCTGTCGATGCTGGCATATTAGCATGAGGTGGAGCTCAAATACAAGTTGAAGTTTGTCTAACACAATGGGCCTCAACCAGAGGGTCATTTTGCACCCTCTCCCTGGACATTTGGTAATGTCTGGATTCATTTTTCATTGTTACAACTGGGGAGTTGCTACTGGCATCTAGTGGGCAGATAAATGTCAGAGATGCTGCTAAACATCCCACAGTGCACAAGCCGTCTCTCCCACAACGAAAAATTTTCCAGTCCCAAAGGTCACTTGTGTTGAGGTTGAGAAACCCTGGCCTAATTCCATAAACCGTTTTCAGTCACTTTGCAGTTTTGCTTGATTAGTTGCTAGTGGCAGTGAAAATGGCATCCACCCTTACATAAAGCAATAAGACAGTATTTCTTGAGAGTGCCAAATGCTTTCATATCTTTTGACCCTGCATTACTATTTAGGTAAATCTGGCCTCAGGAAATAATAGAAACATGGAAACTGTCCACAAATATTTATCATGACATTATTTGTTAATTGCAAAAATAGGAACCCACTTAATGTCTGGTAGTCAAGGAATCATTAAGTAAACTCTGGAATATGCAGTTGTTGGAACATTAAGCAGCCATTAAAATGATATTTTTAAGAATTTATAAAGAGATGGGAAAATGCTTACATAGAAATGGCAAATTTAAAAAATTAGGTTTCTAAATTATATATGCAGTATAACTGTTAAAAAAGGACAAAAATTATACATACAAAAAAGGTGAAACAGAAATACACTAAAATATTAATAGTGCAGTAGGACAAAGGCTGATTAATTCCTTTCTTTTATCTTACAGTACTTCCAAAACGTCCTATAATAATAATAAATTCATTTTATAATGGGGAAAAATGCCATTTAAAAACTAACTATTTTTTCTTTTGTAATAGGAAAGGTAAAAAGAGCAGCTGTCCCTAAAGTGAACTTTGGACCTGTCGTGGTGCACTTGTCTCTTATATGGATTTATTAACTGTGTTTAATTAGTGTTTATTCTTTCTTTTTCCTTTTTTGTAATAAAAGGAAGAAAGGCATGTTAGTCATGTTGTGGTAGCTGGAACTAGCTTCATCTTTGCTAGTTTATAGCTACCAAAATCACTTACTTACCTTAAATTTGTTTTTTTAGTGTTTTAAAAACATAAGAATTCCCTTCTTAGAACTAGGGTTGCTGTCAGGCAGTTGCTCTTTGGGGCCCTGAGGGGCACGTGGTGCAGGATGTGCCTGGCTGACCTCTGTCGTGTGGACATCCAAAACCCGGAGCCAGGAGTCTGGTGGCCAAGGGTGCGCGCTCCGGACTCTGACAGACCTTGATTCAAATCCCAGCTCCGTACTCTCTAGAGTGTCCTTGAGTGACTTCTTAGCCCTTCTGCGCCCTCTAGGGATCCCAAGCTTATGTTTAAAACCTCTAGGAAATGCTGTTAACATGTGACGGGCTCCATGCTCTTTGAGTACTACGACTTGGGACCATTCACTTGAAAACTGATCCGCCACCAGTCTACTTCTTCAATCACGTCCTTCACCCCACTTTCCAGAGATGTCTTTAATCTGAAGAAAATTTGATAGGACGCCACCTATGGAAGCCTCATCCAAGATACTTTACCTTTGGACTTTTTAAAAAATTAAACCCGCCTCCACCCTGTGGACTGATGGGGGTAAGGCCTGGCTTTCTGGTCAGCTTTAGAACGCAGCCAGAGTGAGCACGAAGCAAAGACAGCAGCCACGGAGAGTGCATCCTCACTTACTCAGGCACTATTTGGGAAATGAAAGAACAGAGAGCTCAGTTATTTAATTAACCCTCGGAGTCTCTGGAATGCAAACATTTTCTTTGTAAAGCCCTGAGACCTCTCTTATTTCCAACCAGCAGGACTTTATTTCTGCCTCTCCTTCTATTCTCTTTGCTCTTGAAACCCCTGTAATGCATTGTTAGATGACTTGTTTGCACAGAGGGACAGGATTTTTTTTTTCTCCAAAAATTCTTTAGGCATTAGAAATTTTCTCTCTTATCAATTTCCCATGTACTGGCCCTCTATTCCCTAATGGCACTGCATTGGTACACACTGCAGACACTGGCCCAGAAACAAAAGAAAAAGCAAGAAGATAAAGATACACAGAGCCAGCCTCCCGGGCTATTCCCAGTGTGTCCCACTGACAATGCTGTGTGGAAGGGAAATTGTTCTATCAGCGACTGTGTTAGATTCATGACCCCACCACAACCTTGAATTGGCCTTTAGTTGTCGCTGATGGGAACTGAAGAACAGCGCCTGTCGACATGATTGCTACTCTCCAATGAATCAGAACATACAGGGCGAGGAGCAGCACATTAAACCAGCTACAGAAATATATCACTGTACTTTTATATAGATGTATTGCTTTTGCCCAGGCATATAAATGATTGGGCCAGCCACTTATTGTTTTTTCAAGACTATAAATTTAAAATAAGCTAAGGGTTTTAAAATTATGTTCTTTTAAAAAAATCAAGGTAGCTATTTTAAGGCAACAGTCAAATATTTAAAGATCATCTTATACGGATATTTCAGCCACTGTCATTGGGAGGAAAATCAGCTCTTGCCACCAGCACTCAGGTTATTTAACTTGGGTGCTGACTTATCATGTGTTGTCATTTGCTAACTGATCTTTTTAAAAAGCAAATGTTTCCCATATTCACTTCCCTGCTTACCGGAGAAAGTATATCTCACAAACTTAAGTTGTGATTTAAACTGATAGCAAGCATATTTACCAGCCTAGAACATGGTACTGTCAGGGTTAAGGTGTTCACTGAAAGCTAAGAGCAGGGAATGACTGCTTCTTAAATTTGGAGGTTATAGGGTCCCAATGAGACTGAAGCCAATGGTCCCTCTTCCCAGAAGCACACATATATGCCTTCACTTATAAGCAAAATGTTTCATTTTACTTCAAGGACTCACACCCTTTCTGAAATATCCACCCTCCTGCCCCAAGGCCAGGTTGAGATCCCCTGCCTTTCAGGTTATCTTATAAAAAGCTCTAAAATTGAGACATACTAGGATGAGATGATGAGCTATAAAACATGTCTCACATGCTTGGTAACTAATAATAGGTAAAATATAGGTGTTTGCACATTAGTTACTTTTTAGAAGTAGGTGCAATTGAGAAGATTCAAAGGTTTTCCTATAACAGTATCAGTCTGACTTGTCACCACAGGTAATAGGACCTTAAGTGGTCTAACTCCTGCCTACCTCCCTCACATCACCTCTTAACACTTTTCTTCTCACCCCCAAAGTTCCAGTCACATGACCGACTTTCTAATTTCCAGCTCACTAAGATCTTTCCTGCCTTGGGTTATTTTTAATGCCAGGCAAGCATTTTTAATGTTCTGGGCACAGTTTGAACAAGGTCACAATATCTGTCTTTTGTGGATCTTGTGTTCTGTGGACGGAAACAGGCAAAAGATGCATGAATAAATCTATACGGTTGATCTTTTCAAATGGTAGGAAGCAATTAAAATAGGATGATGGTGGGATAGAGAGTGACCGATGGGTGGCCACTTAATGCCTTTTTGAGAAGATTTTAACTGAAATGGAAGAAATGAGAAACAGCCGCAGGTTAAAGAAAACATTTTGCAGCAGCAAGTGCAAATGCCCCAAGGCTGGAAAGAACTTGGTGGTTTGGAAGGGTAGAAAGGAGGCCATGCAGCATCTGATATGCTCTCTGAAGGAGAAACTTAAAGATCTATGCTTTTGCCCAACTCATTGATATGCCCTAGCAGCTGTGGTAATTACAAATTAAGTGTTTTATTTCCCTGCAATAATTTCGAGTTTTTGTCAAAATCTGGATATGTAAATTGAGGTTATTCAAGACATAATTTGAGGTGGAGTAACATGAGACACAGAGTAGTTAAGTAATTTGCCCAAGGTCGCACAGCTAGTTAATTTTAGCTTGGTAGAAGAGACCAAAGGAAAGCCCTGCAGTTGCAGGGTGATGTTCTTGGACCATTCACCCTGCCTCCCAATCACCTTCATATAATTTACCAAAGGTTGCTTTTTCTTGAAAACTCACCTGGAGCCTGGTTGTTTATGCAGCTATGGCCCACAGACACACTATCATTACATGGTTTTAAGCTTCTATGAACTTTTGTTAAAAATTCAGTGAAAATGAGGATAGTATAAGCAGCCCCTGGGACAGCTTCAAGAGTTCCAACATCCTCATCATAGAGGTGCCAGAAGAAGAAAAGAAAGAGTAAGAAACTGGAAATTGAAGGTTTTCCGGTCAAGATGGTGGTGTAGGTAGACATGCCTCGCCTGATTGCACAACCATAAGAAGGAACACAACTAACTTAAAAATGAAAACACCCAGACCTGTACGGAAGTCCAACAACCAAGGATTTAAAGAAGCTATATTCATCGAGACAGGTAGAAGGGGTAGAGACGGGGAGTCCAGATGGAGCGGACGCGGTGTGGCATGGTGGCGAGAGCTGGAGGCCGACAGATGGTGACGCACGGCGGCCAGAGGAACTGGCAGCCCCATGTTCACGAGTGGTGGGTAAAAATCATGGAGACACCTTGAGAGTGAGCGAGCCCAGCCCCAAGCTGGACCACACAGCCCAGGGCGCCAGCACTGGATAAAAGAAAGCCTCGTAACTTCGGCTGTAAACCCAGTAGGGGTCGGCAGGAGACACTGCCAGAGAGCCCAGAACATTAAAAATCTCACCCACCCTGGAAACCCCAACTAAGACAGCAGCTGAAGGGATGCCAGTCACACACGGGAAGTGGGTGAAGTGACTGGAAATTGAGCGACAGGCAGGCAAGCCCCTAGAAATATGCCAGCAGCAGCATTGTCCCCTCTTGAACCCCTCCCCTGACACGGAGCCAAGGTTGCTGCACCCTGGCCAATACCCAAGGCTCTGCCTCACACAACTTAACAGGTACCCTAAAATATAATCAAATAGCTCTACCTAGTACACAGACACAGGGAGGCTGACAAAATCAGGAGACAAAGAAATATGGCCCAAATGAAGGGACAGAACAGAACCCCAGAAAACGAACTATGTGATGAGGAAATTAGCAACCTATCAGACACAGAGTTCGAAACACTGGTGATCAGAATGCTCAAAGGTCTCTCTGAATATGGCAAAAGCATAAAGGAAGAAATGAAGTCTCTACTAAGGGAAATAAAGAAAAATCCACAGGAAACCAACAGTGAAGGGAAGAAGCCAGGATTCAAATCAATGATTTGAAACATATGGAAAAAAATAAACATTCAACCAGAACAAAATTAAGAAACAAGAATTGACAAAAATGAGAGTTTAAGAAGACTTTGGTACATCTCCAAAAAGGCCAATATCTGAATCATAGCGATGTGAGAAGGAGAAGAGGAAAAGCAAGAAATTGGAAACCTATTTGAAAAAATAACCAAAACTTCCCCAGTTTGGTGAAGGAAGTAGACATGCAAGTCCAGGAAGAACAGAAAATCCCAAACAAGATGGATGCAAAGAGACCCACTCCAAGACACATCATAATTAAAACATCAGAGGTTAAAGATAAACAGAGGATCTTAAAAGCAGCAAGAGAAAAGAAGTTAGCTACCTGCAGGGGAGTTCCCAGAAGACTGTCAGCTGATTTCTCAAAAGAAACTTTGCAGGCTAGAAAGGATTGGTAAGAAATGTTCAAAGTCATGAAAAGCAGGGACCTACAGCCAAGATTGCTCTACCCAGCAAAGCCATCATTTTGAATCCAAGGGCAGAAAAAGAGAATCCCAGACAAGAAAAAATTAAAGGAGTTCATCATCACCAAATCGTTATTGTGAAATGTTAAAGGGACTTATTTAAGTTAAAGATCAAAACCATGAACACTAAAATGGCAAAAAATATATATCCATCAACGAGTGAATCTAAAAAACAAACTAAATGAACAAGAAGAAGAGAGACAGAATCATGGATATGGAGAGCATTTTGATGGTTACCAGATGGGAGGAGCATATAGGGGAATGGGTGAAGAGGTAGTTACAGAATACCCATGGGGATATAGTACAGTATAGGAAATGGAGTAGCCAAAGAGCTTCTGTGCATGACCCATGCAGTGAACAGTGGTGTGGGGATTGCCTGAGGGAGTGGGGTGGAGGGGGGCAAAGGGGAAAACATCGGGACAGCTATAATAGCATAATCACTAAAATGTAATTTTAAGAAAACTTAGAAAACAATCTAGCTCAGGGTTCCTGATTTCTTGGCTTCACATACAGCTAAAGGTAAGCTAAAAGTCTCTCACCCCTAAAGGGAACCAAATAACACTATCCCTCTGGGCCAGGAATTCGGTTCAATGAGACTATTGCAGTTCTGAGTCCTCGCCTGCCTCTGGTTGGGAAGAGGTTGAGATGGACGGCCTCCCAGTATTGGATGCCCATGTCAAAAGACAGTTTATCTTTTTTGCGCATCATTCGTTCATGTCTTCTTTGTCATTGCTGCGTCATGCTTTTGGTTCTTTTATCCCTCCATTTTTATGAGTTTGTTATGTATTTAAGTGGATCAGACCATTGTGGTATAGGTTGCAAATATTTTTTCCTAGTTTGTGAATTATTTTTGACTTTTTAAAAATGTGTTTCTTGCCCTGAGAAATTTTAATTTAATTTTATGTAGTCAAATGTATCAATTTTTTTGCCTCTAAATTCTATTATACACTACTTCAGTGTCAAGGAAAGTAAGAACTTACTCTAGGATATTTTACACCTGAGAGAGAGTAGGAACGTGGAAAACTCAAAGGCTATATAATTAGGTGGATTTTATTCCCACCTAGTTCATTTTCTATCATTTTAGCTGCCAGACCTTTGGCAAAGTAGTTACCCTGTCAGAGCCTAGTTTTCATCATCAGTAAAGTGGGTTAGTAAAGTGTACCTTTGCTGCCATGAGGATTCGAAATGCTTATTTCAATGCTTGGCACTAAGGAGACATGATTATTATTATCATTACTTTCATAATACACCTAATTCTTAAAAAATTTTTGAAAGATTTTATTTATTTTTAGAGATAGGGGAAGGGAGGGAGAAAGGGAGGAGGAGAAACATTGATGTGGTACAGAAACATCAATCAGTTGCCTCCTGTACATGCCCTAGCTGGGGACGGAACCCACAATCTGACATGTGCCCTGACCAGGATTTGAGCCAGTGACCATTCACTTCGCAGTACGATGCCAACTGAGCCACACCGGTCAGGACTAATTCTGATAATATTTTTTAAAGATTTTATTTATTTTATTATTTTTAGACAGAGGGGAAGGGAGGGAGAAAGAGAGGGGGAGAAACATCAACATGTGGTTGCCTCTCATGTGCCTCCTACTGGGGACCCAGACCGCCACCCAGCCATGTGCCCTGACCGGGGAATCGAACCCGTGATCCTTTGGTTTTCAGGCCAATGCTCAATCCACTGAGCTACATCAACTGAGGCTAATTCTGATAATTTAATGAAAATCTCAAAAGGCTTATCTGATATTTTGTTTTCAACATTATCTCATCAAGACTCTTAACACTCTGGAACCTGAGAGATTTTCACCCATTCACCTGTATGTTCATCAAAATTGTTCACTTCTTTTCCTGAAATACTTTAGCTTTTGAAACGCTTTCATGTCTCATTCTATAATGAATTTGGAGGAAGTTCTGAGGATGAAGGAGTTAACATCCATAAGGTACACTGAGGTGGGGGATAATAACATCAGAATGAGTTCCATAAAGGATTCTAATTAGCCCAATTTATTAGCACCCTATCACTCCAAAGTCCTTTCCTACCCCCAGCCCAAAGTTCAAAGTTCTGTGGTCATTCCTGAAGGACATATATTCCGCAGAACCAGGGATCTTCAGCTGACCCAGGTTGTGGTCAGTACCACAAAAGAATTCATTGGAATTCCTATGATCAAATGTACTCTTCCTTAACAGACAGTTCCTTTTCAGTTTCCTCATGAAACAAAACAGATGCCCGTAGGGAAGTCTGATGACACTCTTTTTTTCAATACCATTCAAAGCAAACACAACCAAGACTACTTCCCTAACCTTTTGGCAGCTGCTTCTAAATTATTTGAACATGATGAAGTTGCCATCTACCAGTAAGTTAATTAGGTGGAGGTACTCCCTTATAGAGTACAGATGTCTTGCAGGGCAAAAAAAAAAAAAGATAAAAAGAAAAAAGTTGAAGGGCCCCATGGTGGACGGGAATGGATTTTTTTCTCTTTAACTGATGTTTGTTTTTCTCATTGCCTTATTCCCAAGGGGGTGATTTGCACATTGTTGTCCTCCCACCCATTCGCAAATCCTTCAGTGCATGCAACTGATGGAGGGAAAAGGAGTGGAAGTGGCAAATGAAAGGCAACTAACTTCCACCTCTCCTGTAATCTGGGCTCTACATTTACAGATATGTTACTTCAGGGGTTCTTAGCCAAGGGGATACCACCCCTAAGTGGACCCATTTTTTTTTCTTTTTTGTCATAATAATTGAAGAGTGCTACTGACAGTTATGGGATGGTATAATAAAAAGGAAATATTTATTCTTTGTCCAAGTTTCCCAGCACAGAGACCATAAATTCCTTGGAATCTCCTGAGCAATGAATGTCTTTTGTATTGTAATGAGATGAGTCTTAGGCAAGAGAGATGAGGGTATGGGGTCCCTAGGTAGTTTTAGGGTAGAGGATAGTCACCGGAAAGGCAGGTCACGATTACAGAGTTGGAACTTTCAGCCCACTCTGCATCCCAACCCCACCCCCACCTCTGGGGAAGGAAGAAGAGCTGGAGGTGGTTGAAGTCACTTACTCATGGCCATGATTAAATTATTCATATCTATATAATGAAACCCCTAAGCAATGGGTTTGGAGAACTTCTGAGTCGGTGAACACATTTCCATCCAGAAGGGTGGCATGACCAGAAAGGGCATGGGAGCTCTGCACCTCCCCTACCCATACCTTTCCATATTCATCTCTTCTATTTAACTGTTCCCAAGTTGCATCTTAATAATAAGTCTGTAATAGTAAATATAGCATTTTCCTGAGTCCTGTGAGTCATTCTATCAAATTATTGAACTAAGGGTGGGACAATGGTGGTGGCTCCCGAATTTTGATGGTAGAGAAAGATCAAATTATCTTTCCCTTTTTTACCTTAGAAAATATTACAAAATCATTGTCAATAATTTATTCAGAATGTTGATTTTAATCCTGTAAGAATAAAATGTATTAGAGGTAAAAGTTGTGAGCACCCAGTCCCAACATGTGGCAGTAGGTTTTACCCCACAAAGCAATCCTCATACGCCAGCTACTTGTCCTACAATTCAACTCCATTCTGAGACTGCACCTGGAGGCTGCATCAGACCCCACAGGCTAAGTCCCACAAGACTGCCCCCCACTCCCACTCAAACACCGCAGACAAGTCCAGGTTGTCAGTTAGGCTTCTCACAGACCAGCTCCAGATTGGAGATTCACACACCCCTGTCCTTGGGTTCTAGTAACTTGCTAGAGAGGCTCGTAGAACTCAAACATTTTAGTTACTAAATTACCAGTTTATTATGAAAGGATATAACTCAGGAACAACCAGATGTGCGAGATGCACAGGGCAAGAGCTGTGGGAAGGGCGAGGAGCTTCCATGTTTTCTCCCAGGATGCCACTCTCCCCAAATTTCCACATGTTCACCAACCCAATGTTTTGGACTTTTAAAAATTACACAGGCATCATTAATTAAATAATTGTCCACTGGCATTGATTCAAACTCCAACCACCCTCCCCTCCCTAAAGGTGTGCGTTGGGAGGTAGTAGGGGATTGGAGACTATGGACTGAAAGTTCCAACCCTCTAATCACGTGGTTGGTTCTCCTGGCAACCAGCCCACATCCTTAGGTGCGGTCCAACGCTGCCTCATTAGCATAATAGAAGACACCTTTATTATTATCATCACTTAGGAAATTGCAAGGGATTTAGGAGTCTTATGCCAAAAAGGGGAAAAAAGATCAAATGTATATTTATTTATTCAGATTTTATTTATTTATTTTTGAAGAGAGGGGAAGGGAGGGAGAAAGAGAGGAAGGGAAACATCAATCAGTTGCCTCTCATATGCACCCCATACGAGCTGGGGATCGAACCCAAAACCCAGGTATTTGCCCTGACCAGGAATCAACCTGGGAACCTTTCACTTTGCAGGATGATACCCAGGGACAAATGTATATTTCTTAATATAAATCACAATTTCACAGAGGTGTGTTAGGCAATTAATAAAATTATTATGTTCTTTTTCTGGATTTCGTGATACCTTGGATTAGTGTCACCTTTTTTAAAATATGTGATTTGCTGTGATTTATTTTCTTATTTGAAATAAATATTTACTTTTGTACCTCACTTTGTATGAGTAACTTCCTATCTTTTTTCTCACAGAGGGCCTCTCAGGCTGTGTAAGTTTCAGGTCTCACAACACTTGGAGCCATTCCTGCTCGTGAGGCCTGAGTTGGCTATTTTCAAAGCTCTATTAGGCAAGACGGTTTTTTTTCATCTGGTACCAAAGGGCTAGAACTTAATTAATGGTAAAAGCTATCAGAGGACAGATTTCAGGTCAAATCTAAGAAAAAATATTTTAATATTCAAAGCCTTCCCAAGATGAAGAGGGGAGCTATGGGGAGCAGTGAGTTCCATGACAGTGGAGCTATTTAAGTGAAAGTTTCAAACATCCGGCACAACCGCTGTGGCGCGGGCCCAAGTTTGGAAGGCTGGCCGGGCGTAATGAGCGTTCAGGTGCACTTGGAGCCAGAGTCCGTGCTTCTTCCGGTGTGTGTCAGACCTCCCCGTGCGGCCCCATCGTTGCCCTTACAATGGAATCTCAGGGAGCGGTAAGACGGAGCAGAGTAATGAAGGCAGAAAACAGGGAACTCGGCAAACAACAACAGTCTTTTTATGAAGAGGAACCAAAGGCTCAGAAGTGAGATTAATGGCATGGCAGATTCAGCAGCTGAGAGGGAATCCACAGCAGACAGTTTCTGAAAACATCTTCTACGAGCTTCCCGAAGACCTAATCACGTCCTAAGGGAAAGGCCCAGTTTCTCACTAACGGTGGAGGCAGTTGCTTTGCCATTAACCTTTTCAAGGGGTCACTTCCACACCGTGAGCTCCACATGCCACCCAGAAAATGTAACTGAACATCAGTTTTGCTTTTCCTCTTGCTTAACTGTTTTAAATGTCCTTGAACTGCATTTCTCCACCAGGCTTAATTTTATGGATTGTGGATTACATTTACTGCTCAGCACTTCTTGCTCAACCCTGGACAATCGCAGGCCTACTGAGTTGTTAACTCCCATGGTCAGCATTAATGTCTGAGACTAGTTATACCAAATGACTGTAGCATAGCGCGATTAACACCTGGCCTTACGGCGTCCCAATGAAATCAGCACTTTGGTTCTTCTTTTTCACCCAGCAAAAACCCGAGAGGAATGTATGAGTAATGACGTGGGTTAACTCTGCTTATCTTCAAACAGTTCAAATTTCTACCCCAGTCTTACTAGCTATCTTGGAAAATTATATTTGAATGCCGCAGGGTGGCCACTTTTCTCATCTTACCGGCTAGTTATAGAATTCCAGAGAAAGATGTGACTTCTTCACAGTCCATGGAAATTCAGTAGGTTATTACTGAATTTTTTTCCCACTAGCTCCATTTTTTTTTTTTTCCTAACTAGCTCAAGTCACTTGGTTAGGATTCCCAAAATTTGTTGTGGAAGCTACAAAAAGCGTTTGAATGATAGACTTTTAAGATTGAAAGGAATCTTCCAAGTCATTTATTCTTTTCATTGCTCAGTCTGAAACATCTTCTCAAAGAAGGGTGACTAGAACCTGCTGTGGGTATGACCTACAGCCTAAATCACCCTACCTACCGTTCGGGGCGAACGCTCCACTCTTGTCGAATGAAAGAGCTCAGGAGGGTGGAGAATAGTGAGTACAACTCATCTCTGAAGGGCACCTGAAGTTGTTGCTACACATCAGTGCTAATAACTTCGTCAACTTCTCCAGGTCCTTTTCTCCTTTTGTCAGCCCCATTCAGTGCAGATTGGTGTTCTGTGAAAGTCGGACGAGTGTCAGGATGCTCAGGTGAACAACGTCTGTGATTCTATTTGGGGGGAGGAGGATCTGCAGCTGCTGAGAGTGGGGAGAAAATTCTGAAACGTCCTCTCCTGGTTCTCTCAACCATCCCTCCCACTCCTCCCATGAAGGGGAGGTTGACAAATTCCCTGATATCAAAACCAGCTGTCAGGACAACATAGGGTAATAGCTGTCCTTGTCAAATGCACCAATTAATTCAGCCGACTGTCAATGCTAGGATAATTGATAGACTCCACAATCTGGCTGAGTAATGAAAGTCGAAGGCATTACTAAGTCCTAACAGGTCTTGTAGTAGAACGGGGGCTGTCAAAAGGGGGCCCATAAAGCTCTGCAGAAATTAAAACGTGACTTTTAAAAGTGTGTGTAGGTGGGGGTGGCGAGGAAGGCTCCCTGATCAATTGTATTTGTTACTATATGACCAGTTCCCAAAAATATTACCAGAAAATTCTCAAAAGAAAATATGGCAAGTAAATTTTCCACTGGTTTTTTCTGAGGTTCGTTTGCATGCGGACACCTCACTGCTTGGGGATGCTGCTTAAGACTGCAGTTACCTGAACCTTTCTGCACTTCTTACTCACTGTGCCAGAAGTAGAAAATAGAAATCTGGATCAACGGAAGTCTAGCAAAACAATTTGGTAAGAAACATTTTTTATTTCTTATGACAGGATAATCCAATGACTATCATGCAATGAGAACACTTTCACAGCTAGAGATTTTTTGCTGAACATATGATGATATGACATAAAACATTGTGAAATTCCAGAGTGACAGTCCCACTTAAAGAGTCCCGGCAGGGAGGATAAGAACTATGTAACCTGGTAGATGCCCTAGTTCTGGTAGAGTCCCTCAGAGAGCAAAGGGTCCTTTCCAAGGTTTGCTAAGAGGGGCGAGTAGGTACAATAGCTCTGGGCAGGCAAGATGTTGAATGTGTGAGTCCTAAGATCTATTCCTGTGAAGAATTCTGAACTCTGGCCTGTGCATTCTAACTTCGCCACTTTTTTCTTATACTAATTCATACTGTTTGCTGAACATGGACCGGCCTCAGCCCAAAGGTAACACTAATAACAATAAGGAATTTATTGAGCATTTACTATGTTCAGACAACTTGCTTAGATTTTTATATACATTATCTCATTTAATTCTCACAGCAACCTTATGAGGTAGATGTAGTGAATAAACATTTTCAATGTGCACAGACGTCTAGCCTAACAAAAAGACACCTGTGATTTCCGTCTCAACTTTCTCCCTATTCTTCCCTCACAAAGAGTAAGGATTCTTTCTTGGTAGTAAATGGGCTAAACACTAATCTAATTAATAAGATGCTTAGAGGAGGAGAAAGGTGGAAGAATGTCTTGTCAATGGTTATGCGACATGTGAAGCTTAATTTTTCAGGAATATCTGAGCAGAAAGGCTTGGAGCAGCTTCAGGGAATAGTTTAAGTGGGAGGGAAAGTGTAAGGATTGAATAAATATTGCCATAAACCAACTATTTAAATCCTCTATAATGTCCTTGAAGGATGCCAGCAAAAACTGGAATATCCTTTCAACTACATTTGGGCTGTTGAAATCAGGGCTTATTATATGTGACGTGACTCTGAGCTAGAACTACATGATCTCTGAGTTCATTAGGATCAGGGCATAAATATTACCTATTGAAAGACAAGGATATTGGAACTTCAAGGAATAACATAATTCACCCAAAGGTTTCAGTGCATTTGTGAAACTGTGATTTAGCAGCACGGATGAAACTACCTCTTTTTACATTCCTTCCCATGCTATTCTGGAACAGTCCCATATTCAATAATTTTACTTGGCCAATTACATCTATTTCCCTCACAGCCTGAACTCAGAATTTAACTGCTTTCTTCTCAGTAATAGTAATACTTTTACACATTGGGTACTTACTGTGCGACAGGCTATGCCAAATATTTGACTTGCGTTTTCTTGCAACATTCCCTAGAGTATGAATCATCTCCAATAAGCAGAAGGGAAAACTGAAGCTTCAGGAGATTAAATCACTTACTCGAGACTGCACACACAGCTCGTGAACAGCCCAGTCGAAGCAGAAACCAGCTCTGCCTAACTGCCAGCCTTTGTTCCCTCTTTTGCTTTGGGATCATTGTGATGCTCCAGGTAAATGCAAACTGTTACTCTTGGAAGTGGGAGAATCTTGAATCTTGCCCAGAACCACCCCAGGTGTCCCCAAACCTTGACCTGTTGTTTTTTTAACATCATTCGAGTTGCCTGTTGGTCTATAATGGTCACATCATTTGAATAACCTGTGTGCACAGAGGAGGGAACTGTGCGGCGGGGATCCAGCCCGGGGATTAGCTTTCTTGGAGGAGCCAGCTAGGTACGTGGGGATTTGTGTGGGCAGGGAGTCTTTAATTTGGACTTGTCGGGAGCAGGAAGACTTGGTGTTTTCCTGCAGTCATTGCAAGTTGTGGAGTGGGTTCAGTGCAATGTTTGTTCGCCTTGACTATGGTCTTTCAAATCATGGCCATGTTTCTCAAGCCACCCACCTAAGAAAATGCAGGCCTAGATTTGTATAGTGTTCCAGTGGAAATAGTTTTACTTGAAAAGTAAAACATGTTTCTTCCATTCTACACTTCATGTTGAGTGAAGTTATTTAATGAGAAAAAAAGATGCAAAGAAAGATAGGAAAAACGTGGGAAGAAAAAAAGGAAGAAAGGTCCCGTCTTGATTTTTGCCCTAAGGATCATGACTATGACATCTCCTAATTGGACCAATGTCCCTATACCAGTGAAAAACAGATACTGGGTGTTCAATAAAGTCATCCTCCCTCTTCTCACCCACCACTCCAACTGAGAAGGCTTTCATTTCATTTCATTTCACTTTATTTTTACATTGGCCAACTAAAGCTGTCATGTTCGGGAGCTAAATGTGTTGTCCTGTGTGGGCGTCACATCCATCAATTAATGCTTCTGCCTTCTGTGCTACAGGAATTATCTCCAAGTTCATCTTGATGAATTTCACTCTCTACCTCATTACCCAAGCTAGATACAGCAGAGACTTGTCATGTTTCATGGCGACCATCTCACACCCATTCTGATTCTTTTGAATGCACACATGCCTGTTTATAGTGGCCCATGAACATCTCACTATTTTTGCATTAAAAACACTTAAATTTCAACAGCCATACAAGTCCCTTGCAAAAGAAAATCAAACATATAGAAGTGTTTTTTAAAAAGTAAAAGCCCTTGAATAGAATTTCTTTTCAATGCACAATCGAGAATAGAATTATGCTATATTTATACTCCTGTGTTGTGATTTTTTTTTAACTTACTGTTTTTTTCAAATCTGAATACATAGTAGTGAGATGGACATTAATAACTGTTAACACAGCCCCAGTGCACAGGGATCGTGTAATTGTATACCCTTGATGTCACTGAACAAGAATTTTTTCTCATTTGAATCTACTTCTACTGCATAATGTTATATAGTGAGTTTGGGAACCAATAACCAAGGGTGTTCACAATGTGTGTAAGGTACGAGAAAGCAGGCACAGAAACAAAATGCCTCTAATTTGTACTGTTAGGGGTTCTGTATATGGGTTGGATAATAATATCTAGCTTAGTGTTGACGGAAGACTCTATTTGTTCAATTGCACCTGATTCTCAACCATGTTCAGGGGACCCATGTTCTTTTTAGAGGAGGTGTTAGTCTCTATCCACATAATGCAAATGAGACTGAGACCTGAAGGAATAAACATTTTGTCTAAGTTTTCATTGTTAATTAGAAGCAGAGCCACGGCCAAACTTTACTTTTCTTGATTGTGAATTGTATACATTTCCTACCAGATCACAGATTCACAAGGATTTATAACAAAATGACAAGGCATATAAGTAAGCCTTGGATGCATCGCTGTGTAATACTCCCACTAGCTTTCCAGCATAGGGGATGAGTCATCTTTTTGCTCTTCTTTTTATCCTCACCCAAGGACATGTTTATTGATTTTAGAGAGAGGGGAAGGGATGAAGAGAGAGAGGGAGTGAAATATAAACATGCGAGGAAAACATTAATCGGTTGCCCCTCATATGTGCTCCAATGGGGATGGAGCCCACAACCCAGGCATGTGACCTGAGCAAGAATTGAACCCATGACCTTTTGGCTTACTGGACGATACTCCAACCAAATGAGCCACATGGGCCAGGGCCTTTTTGTTTATTAAGTGGTTATCTTATGGGAATCTATTAATATTAAATCAGATGAGAAGAAAGAGTTGAGGCAAAGTTTTACAATGTGTGTGTAAGGGACAGGGACTTCGGAAAAACAGTAACAGACATGGTAACCAATTTGAAAGATAATCAGGTGTAATCTCTTGCTATTCTCAAATCTTAAGCTTCTACAGTTACTCTAGGTATTAGTTTAGGTAGAGCTAAAGCCCCAAGCCCAGAGGGAATGCAGTGTCAATATAGCTCCACTTCATGTGACCTTGTCCTCAACACAGGCCTTTCTTGGGCTTCTTGTTCATATTGGTTTCTAGAGTTGGGCCTCTGCGGCTCAGGTCTTTTACGGTCCTGTCTTTCTGAATTTTCATGATAAGTATTGGCATTTGTGTTGACTGATGCTGTGATGGCAAGTGCACTGTTACTGAACACAGTAGCCAAAAGGCCCTTCCCAACATATAATCCAGTAACGTCTTTGGACTGCTTAAAACCTTGCACTCTCTTTGTATGGGAATTAGAAATGAAATCCTAAATTGAAATTTACTAAGAGAGTAGAACTTACATGTTCTCATCAAATATCTATCTATCTATCTATCTATCTATCTATCTATCTATCTATCTAGTCTAGGAGGTGACGAATGTGTTAATTAATTAGATGGGAGGAATCTTTTCACACTGTAAACATGTATAAAATCATCATGATGCACACTTTTAATATTTTAGAATTTTACGTGTCAATTATACCTCAGTAGAGCCGGTGGGGTGGGGGTGGGGAATGAATGAAATCCTGAGTTTTATCAGGGCCCGCGGGGCTTTAAGGGTTTGGCACTTGCCTCATACCCCACACTCTCTCCTCGCCGCCATGCTCTGGCCACACCGGCCTTATTTTCCGCCTCTTTATGACCGGAAGCTCTGCACTTGCTGGCCCTCTGCCTGGGCACTGTTCCCCCAGGTCTTCACGTGGCCGACTCCTTCTCACCACTCATGTCTTCACGCAAATGTTTTCTCGTCAGGGGCCCTACTCAGCCCTGCCAATCTACTTCTAGCCTATTCCATGTGTATTTTCTTCATAGGGTTTATCACAGTTTCAAATAATAAATTTACATTTTATTTTCTTCCATCCCCAAAGAATATGAGTTCCACCGGGGCAAGGACTTTTAAATTGTCATTTACTGCTGTTTTCCCAAAACATAGAACAGTGCCTGGCTCACAACAGGGACCCAGACCTTGACCTGAATAGATGAACAGAACAAATTTCGACAAATTTCATGAATTTCAGTAACTTTCATCATTGCAAGTACTTTGTCGTGCACACAAGCTCATTCACAACAGTTAAGCCCTTCTGATTCAGTGTGCTAAATTTATAGTTGGTAATTCTTTTCTCATTGAATTTATTGGGGTGTGACTTGGTTAATAAAATTACATAGGTTTCAGGTGTACAACTCTAGAATTCTGTAATCATCTGTATATTGTATTGTGTGGTGTTTACCACTCCAAGTCAATCTCCTTCCATTGCCTTTTATGCCCCCGGTACCTTCTACCTTCCCTCAACCCATTTTCCTCTGGTAATCACCATGCTGTTACCTGTGTCAATGAGTTTTTGGATTTTCTTTTTTCCCTTAATCCC
The DNA here is from genome assembly GCA_004026545.1 of Mormoops blainvillei. Taxonomy (NCBI): domain Eukaryota; kingdom Metazoa; phylum Chordata; class Mammalia; order Chiroptera; family Mormoopidae; genus Mormoops; species Mormoops blainvillei. The sequence goes on from PVJD01002754.1 coordinate 54,370, forward strand.
TTCATCTTTTTCACCCAGCCCCACAATCCCCCTCCCCTCTGGCAGCTGTCAGTCTTCTCTGTCTATGAGTCTGTTTCTATTTTGCTTGTTTTGTTCACTAGATTCCACATATAAGTGAAAGCATATGGTACTTGTCTTCCTCTGACCAACTTATTTCACTTAGCAAAATGCTTGCCAGGTCCATCCATGCCATCGATGGCAAAGGGTAATATCCAAAATTTATAAAGAACTTAAAAAACTTAACACCAAAAAAATCAAACAATCCAATTAAAAAATGAGCAAAGCATCTGAGTAGACATTCCTCCAAAGAGGACATACAGATGGCCAATAGACATATAAAAATATGCTCAGTGTCACTAATCATCAAAAAGACACAAATTAAAACCATGATGAGATATCGCCTCATACCTGGCAAAATGGTTATCATCAATAAATCGACAAACAACTTGAAAAGTGAGGATGTGGAGATATCCTCACTTTTGAGTGGTGGTGGGAATTCAGACCAGTGCAACCACTGTGGAGAGAAGTATAGAGATACCCTCCAAAATTAAAATTAGATATGCCTTTTGATCCAGCGATCCTACTTCTGGGAATATATCCAAGGGAATCCAAAACACTATTTTAAAAGAATATAAGCACCCCGGTGTTCATTGCAGCATTATTTACAACCAGCAAGAAATGGAAGCAGCCCAAGTGTCCATCAATAGAAGAGTGGATAAAACGGGACATTTACACAATGGACTACTACTCAGCTGTAAAAAAGAAGAAACTTTTACCCTTTTTAATAGCAGGGATGGACCTGGAGAACATTATGCTAAGTGAAATAGCCAGTTAGAGAAAGACAGATATCATATTATTTCACTTGTATATGGAAAATAGTGAACAAACTGAACTAACAAGCAAAATAGAGACAGACTCATAGATAGAAAGCAGGATGACAGCTATTGTGGGGGAGGTTAGGGGGTGGAGGGACTGAGCAAAAAGGAAAAAGGACCCATGGACATGGACAACAGTGTGGTGATTGCAGCAGGCAAGGGGTAAAGGGGGGTTAAATAGTAATGGAAAAATACAATTTAAAAAAAGATTTCCTTCTTTTTTACAGCTAAGTAGTATTCTGTTGCGTAAAGGTACCACAGCTTTTTAATCCATTCATCTATTTATGGACAATGGGGCTGCTTCCAAATCTTGGCTATTGTAAACAACACTGCTATAAACATAGGGGTTTATACATTCTTTTCGAATTAGTGTTTCTGGTTTCTACAGATATGTTCCCAGAAGTAGAATAGCTGGGTCATAGGAAGTTCTGTTTTTAATTTTTAGAGGTAACTCCTTCCTGCTTTCCACAGTGGCTGTACCAGTCTGCATTCCCACCAACAGTGCATGAGGGTTCCCCTTTTTCCACATATTCTCCAACACTTGTTGTTTGTTGATTTAGATATGGTAGCCATTCTGATAGGTGTAAGGTGATACCTCATTGTGGTTTTAATTTGTGTTTCTCTGATGATGAGTGATGTTGAACTTCTTTTCATATGTCTGTTGCCCATCTGTGTGTCCTCTTTGGAGACGTGTCTATGCAGGTGCCTTGCCCATTTTTTAATTGGATTATTTTTTTTGGTGTTCAATTGTATAAGTTCTTTATAAATTTTGGATATTAACCCCTTATCAGATATATCATTGGCAAATATGTTCTCCCATTTGGTGGCTTGTGTTTTCATTTGTTGATGGCTTCCTTTGATGTGCAAAAACTTTTTCATCTGATGTAGTCCCATTTGTTTATTTTTTATTTTGTTTCCCTTGCCTAAGGAGATATATTGAAAATAATATTGCTATGAGAATGTCTAAGATTTTACTGCCTATGTTTCCTCTAAGATTTTTATGGTTTTGGGTCTAACATTTAAGTCTTTAATCCACTTTGAGTTTATTTTTGCGTATGGTATAAGAAGGTGGCTTAGCTTCATTTTTTTTTTTAACATATCTGTCCAATTTTCCCCACACCATTGATTGGATAGTCTATCTTTACCCTATTGTATGTTCTTGCCTCCTTTGTCAAATATTAATTGACCATAAAGGCATAGGTTTATTTCTGGGTTCTCTATTCTGTTCCATTGACCTATATGTCTGTTTTTATGCCAGTTCCATGCTGTTCTGATTACTATGACCTTGTAGTATATCAGGTAGTGTGCTTCCTTCAACTTAGTTCTTCTTCCTCAAGATTGCTGTGGCTATTCAGGATCTTTTGTGGTTCTATATAAATTTTTGGAATATTTATTCCAGTTCTGTAAAATATGACATTGGTATTTTGACAGGAATTGTTATGTTGTGGTTATGTTGTGACCACATAAACTTTTAATGATGTTAATTTTTCCTGTCCATGAACATGGTATATGCTTCCTCTTAATTGTATCTTCAATTTCTGTCTTCAGTGTCTTAAAATTTTTGGAGTACAGGTCTTTTATATCCTTGGTTAAATTTATTCCTAAGTATTTTGTTTTAACAAAGTATTTGCGAATGGGATTGTTTCTTAGTTTTCCTTTCGGATAGTTCATTGTCGGTATATTAAAAAGGCAACTGATTTCTGGATATTTATTTTGTATCCTGCTACTTTACTGAATTCATTTATTAGTTCTGGTAGGGTTTTTTTGGTGGAATCTTTAGGGTTCTCTATATACAGTATCAAGTCATCTGCAAATAATGACAGTTTTACTTCTACCTTTCCAATTTTGATGCCTTTTATTTCTCCTTCTTGTCTGATTGCTGTGGCTAGGACTTCCAGTACTACAGCCTATAATTTTCTTTCTTTGTAGTGTCTTTATCTGGTTTTGGAAGTAAGATAATGTTGGTCTCATAAAATGAGTTTGGGAATCTTCCCTACTCTTAAATTTTTTGGAGTAGTTTGAGAAGAATAGGTGTTAGGGCTTTTGTTTTGTTTTGTTTTGTTTTGTTTTTTGAATGTTTGATAAAACTCATCTGTGAAACCATCCAGTCCAGGATGGCTTTTTTGTTTGTAATCTGTCTATTCAGATTTTCATATTCTTCCTGATATAGTTTTTGAAGACTGTATGTTTCTAGGAATATATCCATTTTGTCCAGATTGTCCAACTTGTTGGCATATAGTTGTAATTTTTTCTTACAGTCCTTTGTATTTCTTTGGTGTCAGTTGTTACTGCTCCTCTTTCATTTCTGGTTTTATTTATTTTGGTCTTCTCTCTTTTCTTCTTGATGAGTTTGGTAAAGTTTGTCAATATTGTTCATCTTTTCAAAGAACCAGCTCTTCATTTCATTGATCTTTTATATATTTTTTTACTCTATTTCATTTATTTCTATTCTGATCTTTATTACTTCCTTCCTTCCACTCACTTGGGGCTCTGTTTGTTGTTCTTTTTCAAGTTCTTTTAAGTGTAAACCTAGATCGTTTACCTGAGATTTTTCTTGTTTCTTGAGATAGTCCTGTAATGCAATGAATTTCCCTCTTAGGACTGTGTGACGGTTTTCACTGTGTCCCATAGATTTTGGTTCTTGTGCTCTCATTTTCATTTGTTTCTAGGTATGTTTTGATTTCTTTCTTGATCTCATTGTTAACCCAGTCATTGTTTAGTAACATGTTATGTAGCCTTCATGTCTTTGTGTGTATTTCAGGGTTTGTTTTTTTAAAAATTCATTTCTAGTTTCATACCATTACGGTTAGAGAAGGTGCTTGATATGATTTCAATCTTCTTAAATTTATTGAAACTTTTGTATCCTAACATGTGGTCTATCCTAGAAAACAAGTTTCATTTGCACTTGAAAAAAATGTATATTCTGCTGCTTTGGGGTGAAATGCTCTGAAGATATAAATCAAATCCATCTGAGCCAGCGTGTCATTTAAGGCCACCATTTCCTTGTTGATTTTCTGTCTGGAAGATCTGATGTCAATGGAGTGTTAAAATCCCCTGATATGACTATATTACTTACTGTATTAATGTCAATCTCTCCCTTTATGTCTATCAGGATTTGCTTTACACATTTAGGTGCTCTTACGTTGGGTATATAAGTGTTTACAAGGGTTATATCCTCTTGTTATTTACTCCCTTTATCATTATATAGTGTCCTTCTTTGTGTCTTACTATAACTTTTGTTTTAAAATCTATTTTGTCAGATTAATATTGCTACCCCAGCTTTGCTTTTCTTTCCACCTGTCTGAAATATCTTTTCCCATCCCTTTACTTTTAGTCTGTGTGTATCTTTCATTCTGAGGGGGGGGTGTCTTGTAGGCAGCATGTATATGGGTCTTGTTTTCTTATAGTTGGTAATTCTTGCTCACACTCATACCAGTAGGATCATCATAGAAGACATACTAATAAGTGTGCTTATTGGTCACACATAACAACTGAAAACAATCCTCTTCATCATCAGCAGCAGTACTTATTGAGCATGTGCTAAATGTTGGACACTACATACACCTGTCTCACATTTATTTCTAACCGTCGCCATAGCCCTGCAAAGAAAGTGTCAGCAACCATGTTGTTGTGGCCACATATTCATTATGTTTTAAATGTATTTGTAGGCTCCCATATTCCTTTCAGCATGCTTATCAATGCTTATTAATAAACTCCTCCTCTGAGCAGATATTCTGCCAGGGACTGAGGACAAAAGAAGCTCTCATTGAAGGGATAGGAAACAAGAGTGGCCTCATTGCTGCTGACCACATGGAACTAGAGAGACACTGTCTCCGTGCTCTGCTCCAACCAAAAAAAGAACAGATCTGAGCAACAGGGTGGGGGAGGGTGTGGGAATGACCCCCATTGTAACCATAGTTAATTCCCTGTTTGGAGAGCTTGCTAAGCATGCCAGGTTTTGGGGATTTTGCAAAATGCACAATCCTATCTCCTTTCTTGTTTCAGCAGGGGCCCATCTGCAACAGAAATTTCCATGGCGCCCCCCTGTTCTTTACAGCCCTCCTGCACTCTGCTGCATTCCACCCTGTGAGAGCAAATACTTAGACTTAGCCATTGCAGAGTTTAGAAGTGGGGGCCAATGGGGGAGGGGCCACCATGTCATGTCCTTGGCAGATGCCCGAAATTGATGTGGGGGAAGAAGGTGGGAGCTGGGTTATGCCCAGCTGGAAGCCGCCCGTAATTTAACACTCGCAGATGGAGACTGAGGGTGATATGATACCCCCAGCTGTCTGCCACTGCCGCCTTCAAGGCCCCCCTCGGATGCCTGGGACTCGGGATGCTTTGGGAAGGGGCTAGTGAGGGTGGGGGTGGTCTAATAAAGCAGCTGGTCTATTAGAAGATAAGCTTTGTGGAGAATCACACAATCATTCCGAATCCCCCTAATCCCAAACTTTATTGCCCTAGATAATAAGCTTTGGTGGCAACGCTCCATTGAAATATGGCATTGTCTGCAGGCTGGAGGCACCTGCTGTGTCACTCAGCTTTGGGCCAGCAACTGCCACGCACAATTCGGGGGCAGGTGCACCTTGCCTGCCTCAGCTCCCAGAGGGGCAGAGGACAGCCAAGGGGCCGGCCATGCTTCCCTGAAGGGCTCCCAATACTCTGTGCCCGGGAATGCTGAGTAGGACTTGAGAATGCTTTCTGCGACCTGTGCATTACCTGTTTTGAGAACTTGGGAGAGAAGGAGCAGGGTGGAGCATTTGCCTGTTGGGGATGCTGAGGTTCGGAGACCAGTTTTGTCTGCGGACTTCAGTGGTCAGGGATTGATGGATCTCCCCCTTCCTACAGTGCCTTTTTGCCGCTGCCTGGGGCCACCTCCCTGCAGGCTCTTTCCTCCTCCTGAAGCCTCCTCCCCTGCCCCCTTACCTGCAGGTGTACCTGGAGAGCTTCCCTGTCCCCTTGTCTGTGCTGCCTCTGTGCCCCCACCAAGCAGATTTATGTGTCTTCTCCTATGTGTCTCTCTGGTATTTGATTCGTGTCAGGATTGTAGCCCACATGACATTAATTAATCAAATCACCAATTAATGGCTTGTATGCCTGTCTCCTCGCTAGACTAGGAAGTCTTTGAGAGCAAGAACCATATCTGATTCATTGTTTTGTCCACAGTATCTTGAAAATGCTCGATTTAAAAAAAAACAAACAACCAACCAACCAAACAAATAAAAAAAGACTAGAAGCAACCTAAATGCAAATAAAATGGGAATCCTAAGTGGCCACTGAAAACAATGGGGCAGAGTACATATAGTTACAAGGAATGAGGTTCAAGGCATATAGTTATGTGAAAATAATGCAAAGTGCCAAACACTGTGAGAATGTTATCTTATGTTAAAACAGGTGATGATGGTAGGAATAGTTGCCTCGGGGTAGGATACTTGGAAAGGGGTTATGATAGGTAGAAGGGAGGCTTCTCTTACACTTTTATAACCCCTTTGTAAAACTGAAACCTTTAGCACGTGTGTACAGCACTTCCTAAAAAGGTGGAAACAAACACTTGCAGGTATTTGTTGAATGGAGGCAGAAACAGTTTTTGGTCACGTTAGTTGGTCTTACTCCTCACGTGCATTGTCCAAATATGATCTAGAACAACAGGATGTGTTCACCAAAAGGCATTTGCAACAGATAAAGGAAATGCATATGAGCTCTTCATTTGTCAGTTACCATCGATCCTCTAGGAAGCAACAGACAAGAAGCTTGAATGGAGAAACGCGAGAGCTGCCTGAGGCGCTTTGGGAAGGTCCTCATGCCGCCTGCTCCTGAATGGACGGCCACGAGAGGGAGGAAACCAAGGGGGCATTTAATGAACCTCAGTTTGAAGAATAATACATCTAGCATGAAACATCTGTAAAGAAAACTTGTCAGCTTTTCCCAGTTGTTCTGATTAGGATAAAAGTGTTTAAACTCCCCTTATTAACATATTCGTCCCCACTTTTCCCTCCCTCAACTAAAGTTGCAGATGCCCTTTCTAGAAGGTCTGCCCTTGCTCAAATGAACATGACCTAAATTATTCGGCTCCCTCTCCGATGGCGTATAGATTACTTCCTCATTACCACAAACAACCTCTCCGTACCCCTCCAGGGGACTGACTGCACTAGATTAAATTAAGAGCAATCTTGGCTTCTCACAGAACCTTTCCCCCAAGCAGTTGCCTTGCAGGAACAATTCATGAGTTTCACTTATGATCAATAACGGCCTCTAGTAAGTCTGACCCCTTCCTCTAACATAGCCTTTAGTTGTATAGGCTGGATCTGGGGATCCTTGATTAAGGTCGAGTGTATCCCCCACACCAAGAGGCAGAATATAAGAACAGACATAGCGTGTGTGGTCACCCTCAGAACCAAACGGAGAGCTCCATTCAGGCAGAAGTGGCTAATCCTCGTCTTTGAAAATGGCATCCTGGGGATTGCCTATCCTCTGTGGGTTAATGTGGCCACGAGTTCTTTACGGGCCCCCTGCTAAGCTTCTGTGTGATGTTTGCTTCTATGTTTGATAAGATATGTGGCTATGGCCCTGATTCTGATAGGCAGAAATTCAGGAACTCCCTCCTTCCTTTCCTCAGGTGGGATTTAGACTTAAAATAATTCTTATTAATAATTAGCTCATGAAGTATTCAATAATACTTAATGGCTTCACCTATGTGTCCCATCATGCATTGTGTCTCCACAATTCTGTGTCTCTAGAAAGTTCCCTATTGCTTTTCTATGGCCTGTCTGCTGAATTTAGTTGACTCAGAGGCTGAGGCAGGAGTTTGCCCTTTTGGTAACTGACTTGGATAGATAGGATACTCTTAGTTTCAGGAACCCCACGGCTAATCTTCTCCCCAAGGGCAGGACAGTAGAACATAGCAAGAGTTTGGGGCACCAGAGTACAACTTAATGGCCAAGTAGGCATAGTTCCCAGATTCATCAGCACCCAGAATGCCCAAGCTACTCAAAATCTTCACAGGCTTCAGGTCGCCCACCTTTTGGAAAGAACATCTTAGATCATGGGTTCAAGCATCTAGTCCACATTAGCGTATTTTGTATAAAAGTGCTGAAATGCAAGCAAGTTGGCATGCTATTCTATTTGCAGACATTCAATTAATATTAATTTTGATTTTCAGAATTCTTTGAAAACGTTAGGACAATATTTTTCCAGATATCAAACACTGTCATAGTCTGGGTGCCCTGACTTTGCTGCCCAAAGGACAGAAGAGCCCTGAAACCGCCCTTTGTTCTCTGGGGGGGGGGTATGGTAACACAAGCAGGATTCGGGGCACAGCGTTTTCACCGAGTGCACTGGGACAGCCTCTGAAGTATTTCAGAGCATGTGTCAGCCAAGGATGCACCCTCATTGCTCTGAACTTCAAAGGAACAGTTTCAGTTAGTCTTTGCTGTACATCAGACTATCCCAAAATGTGGCTTACAACAATGATTTGTTCTTTTTCACGATTCTGTGAACTGGATCCAATTTGGCTCTGCCAGTTTCGCCTGGGTTCACTCAAGCAGCTGCATTCGAGTGGAGAAGCAGCTAGGCTCCAAGGCTGAGATGGCAGCATGCGTGGGGGTGGATGCTGGCTGTTGGCCGGGGCGCCTCTCTTCTCTCCCATTCGGTCTCTCATCTTCAGGGGTAGACTACTTCAGCTTCCTTGTATGGCGGCCTCAGGGCAGCATTCACTGAGTGTGGAAATAGATTGCCCAGAGCAAGTCACTATACCAGCCCAGCTTCAAGAGGGTGGAGAAGCAGACTCTCCTCCTGGATGGGAAGGATGCGGAATTACAGTGCCAAGGGGACTGGCCGCTCAGATGGAAGGAATTTGCTGTCATTAAACAACATGCCACAGCCATGCCATAGATGTTTTGCAGGTTTGAGGAGTGAGGAAGAAAGAAGGGCCCAGAGCCTTCAAAGAAGGTGGAGCACTGGGTCTGAGCCCCCACCCCCTCCTTTAAGAAGGGGCTTGCCTGTCGAGGGTGTCTTAGCAGCATTTTGACTGAGTGGCTTGAGAGACAAAGGCTAAAGAGGCACTGGTTTCCCATTGGTCATTCTGTCCTCTCTTGTACTCTCATCCACTCTGTAGTGAGACTGTCCCCCACCAAGGACATCTGGGACAGGTGCTTGATCTATCAGTCATGGAGGAACAAAAAGCATTGCCCTTAAGTGATACCATAGGTGAGAGTTGGCTCTCAAATCGCAATGCCTGCATTTGAATCCAGGCTCTGTTACATATTGGCTGTAATATTCGTATGAATAAGAAATATAAACTCTTTAAGCCTCAGTTTCCTCCTCTGTAAAATTACTTTACAGAGGGCTGATTACTTTATATTAAAAAAAAAAATTTAGGGGACTTCCAGCCAAGATGGAGGCATAGGTAGATACATTTTGCCTCCTTGCACAACCAAAAGAAGGACAACAACAAATTTAAAAACAAAAAACAACCAGAACTGCCAGAAAAATCAAACTGTATGGAAATCCGGAAACCAAGGAGTTAAAGAAGAAACCTTCAACCAGACTGGTAGGAGGGGTGGAGACGGGCAGCCAGGATGGAGAGGACACATGGCAAGGCAGTTGCTGGAGGACCCAGCGGTCCCACATTTCAGTGCGGATAAACTGGGAGGAACAAATGGGGAGCGAGGCAGGCCACACAAACCAGGGTTCCAGTATAGGAAACAAACAATTCAAAACCTCTGGCTGTTAAAACCTGTGGGTGTTGTTGTGGTGGGAGAAATGCCTGGCCTCACAGGAGAGTTCTTTGGAGAGACCCACATGGTCCTAGAACATATACAAACCCACCTGCCCAGGCACCAGCACCAAAAGGCCCAATTTGCTTGTGGGTATCAGGGGAAGTGACTGAAAGCAGGGCAAGAACTGAGCAAGTGGCATTGTTCCCTCTCTGACCCCTCCCCCACATACAGTGCCACAAGTCAGGGAAGTGGGTTACCCCACCCTGGCAAATACCTAAGGCTCCCCCCCCTTACAATGTCTAATAGGCGCACTGAGATGAAGAAATATGGCCCAAATGAAAGAACAGATAAGAGCTCAAAAAATAGAACTAAGTGACGAAGAGATAGTCAACCTAACAGATGCGGAGTTCAAAACACTGGTAATCTGGATGCTCAAGAAATGGTTGAGTATGGTCGCAAAATGGAGGAAAAAGTGAAGGCTATGCAAGGTGAAATAAAGAAAAATATACAGGGAACCAACAATGAAGGGAAGGAAACTGGGACTCAAATCAACGATTTGGAGAAGGAAGAAATAAACATTCAACCAGAACAGAATGAGGAAACAAGAACTGAAAAAAATGAGGAGAGGTTTAGGAACCTCTGGGACAATTTTAACATTCCAACATCCAAATCATAGGGTGCCAGAAGAAGGAGAGGAAGGGCAAGAAATTGAAAACTTACTTGGAAAAATAACGAAGGAGAATTTCCCCAATCTGGCAAAAGAAATAGACTTCCAGAAGTCCAGGAAGCTCAGAGAGTCCCAAAAACGTTGGACCCAAGGAAGTACACACCAAGGCACATCATCATTACATTACCCAAGATTAAAGATAAGGAAAGAATCTTAAAAGCAGTAACAGAAAAGGAGATAGTTACCTACAAAGGAGTTCCCATAAGACTATCAGCTGATTTCTCAAAAGAAACCTTACAGGCAAGAAGGGGCTGGAAAGAAGTGTTTGAAGTCATGAAAGGCAAGGACCTATGTTCAAGATGACTCTATCCAGCAAAGCTATCATTAGAATGGAAGGGCGGATAAAGTGCTTCCCAGATGAGGTAAAGTTAAAGGAGTTCATCATCACCAAGCCCTTATTATATGGAATGTTAAAGGGATTTATCTAAGAAAAAGATCAAAAACTATGAACAGTAAAATGACAACAAACTCACAACTATCAACAGCTGAACCTGAAAAAACAAAAACAAAAACTAAGCAAACAAGTAGAACAGGAACAAAAATCACAGAAAAGGAGGTCACATGGAGGGTCAGCAGCAGGGAGTGGGGAGGAGGAGAACGGGGAAATAGATACAGGGAATAAGCGGCATAGGTGGTAGGTACACAATAGACAGACGGATATGAAGAGTAGTATAGGAAATGGAGAAGCCAAGGAATTTATATGTATGACTCATGGACATGAACTAAAGGGGGGAATGCTGGTGGAGGGGTGCAGGGTGGAGGGAAATAGAGGGGGGGAAAGTTTTTAATCATGTGTGTGTTTATATGTGGATTTAATTAGATGATATCATTTTGCTTCAATATCAATTCGTTAGCCATTTGTTAAGTCTTAAATATTAGTTCTCGTTATTTTCCAAAGACGCAGACGTTGAACCAAAAAGATTTGTCTGAAATGAACATCTTAACATATATTTATAGGATACCAGCATAAAAAGAACTAAGAAACATTCAAACCGCACCCTCCCCCACCCCCAGTTAGCCTGATATTTAAAGCTCTACTGTTGTGCTTTAATGTGGACTAGGGAGTACTGTGAAACATGGTCTGCATTTTGTGGTCAATCCAACCTGGGTTCTAATCCTGGCTCTGCCAGTCATGAACTGTGTAATTTTGGGAAAAGTACTTACCTCTCTAAGTCTGTTTGCTCATCTGCAAAGTATTCATAATAACATCACATACAATTACATCAAAGGAGTAGATGTGAAAATTGGGGTAATTTATGTGAAGCACCTGGTACACAGTAAATATTCAAAACATACTAGTTCTCTTATCTCCGCGTTTTGAATTCCTAATTTCCCACTTGCAGTCAAATAACAAATTCAACAATATTCTTTGAGCATTGGCATGTAGAAGATGGCGACTGACTTGACTCCAACAGTTTTGTTTGTTTGATTTGGGGTCTTTGCCAGGAACCACAAAAATAAGCCTCCCCTCTCTTGAAATGTCAAATGTATTTTTGTCCTTATTGACTGTTCTGTCTCTTTAAGGAAAAGACCCTGAACATGCTGCTCACCTCGTTAATACTAAAGGCTGTAAGTTTTTCAGTTCTAGTGAACTCTGCATGACCCTCGCAGACAATAATTGCTTTAACATTGGTTTCGGCAATAGCAACAAACTTGTCTAAATATAAGCCAGGGCTTAAAATACAACTTAACCTGGGAGATTTAAGTAGGTAAAGAAGATGGCTTCTCTCTGGAATTGCTTCTTGATTAATCACCCCATCTGAGGCCGGTGGAAAAATGACAGTTTTCAAACAGGGCTTTAAATGTCTCCCGCTCTACTTTTCCACACTGGCAGGAAGCCAGTCCCTGTAAGCGACTGGTTCTTAAAGGGGAAGGATGCCCTTGGATTTTCAGAGTTGCACAGCCCCGGGCGAGTGGGGTAGTAAGGGACGTCCTGATGAGAAGAATTCATACTCCTAAGTTTTGATTATCTTCAAGATAAACTCAAGGAGCAGCCATTGAGTCTAGAGAAGAAGCAATACCTGGGGAAGAGGTGTACATTTTCCGTTGTGCTCAGGGCTGAAGGAAAACCAGCCTCACTCTGCCTGTTAGCTTAGTTTCAGTCACATTAATTCAGCCTCTCGCCATCCACGCTTGGGTTCAGCTATTTTACTGAGTTGGCCCTGGTCTGCCCTCTGTCCCTCCTGCTGCCTTCAGTCAACCCTGTATTTTTTTTCCCAGCCACCACTTCTCTGAACAGCCATGCTTGGAGTCTGGGAGCCGTCAATATGCAGCCAGTTTGGAGATCATCTCCTATCTATACTTATTTGTTTCTCTTTCTCAGATCTAGGCTAGAGTCTTATCTCTCCCCCATACCTGCTGGGCACCCACAGCATCACTGCAAGATACCAGTGGCCTGTCTCCTCTCCTTCGTGTTCTTGCGGACGGACAAGCTGATTTTTGCTCTCTCTGCACCCTGGACATCATCTCTGTGGTCTTTAGGTGACTTTGGTTGTACGATCTAGGACTAAAGCATGCCCCCGACTGGTGGGATTTTTAGATGAGAATTCCATCTTGGCCTTGAGTAAGAGATTTTTCTTCATGAAGAAAGGTTACTTCTTGATCTTAAACCAAGTAAGCTTTGTATAGAGATAGGTTGGCTAGGTGGTTCTCACATCATGCTCCTCATCCACACCCTAGGGCTCTGCAAAAGATTCTCTGCGGATCTCCCTCCCACTTGGTTTCAACAAGAGTGGTTCCACTCTGACCAGGCCTGTGTACAATGCTGGTGTCCCGTCTAAGGCTGCCCTTTGTGTCTGCAACATTCGCCCCAAGTATTTGCATAGCTTGCTCCTCCTCTTCCTTTGTGTCTGTGGTTCAACTGTTTTCCCCAACCACCCTATATAAAATGGTAACACAACCTCCACAAATTTCCTGTTTCTCTTGCCATACAGTACTTACACTATCTGATGCACCTTTTAGTCGTTGTAGTGATTCACGCTCCTATGAGTTTTTGTTGTTTAGTACTTCATCTCATGCTCCTAAAACAATGTGGACACAGGAACTACTCAATAAACACTTGTCCAATAAAAGAAAAACTATACTTACAGATAGAGTCCTAGAATTCTAGGGTATTATGTCTTGTCTGTCATAAATCGGAATGATTTCTTGATGGAATCCTTTTTCACTTTTTTATTGTATTTTAAAAAATTAACATACAGTCAGTTTGACTTTTTTTTTTTTTTTTTGGAGTGTGGTTCTATGAGTTCTAACATGTGTGTAGATTTGTGTAACCACCACCACCATCACAGTCAGGGTAAAGTTCCATCACCGCCCCAACCCCCCACCAAAACCCTCCCATGCCACCCCTTTGGGGGCAAATACCACCACTCTCCAACCCCTGGCAACCATTAGATTACTAGTTTTGTCTTTTTGATAGTTCCATGTAATTAGAATCATACAGAATGAAATCTCTTGAGACTGTCTTCTTTCACTGCCATTCTTGCTTTGAGATTTGTCCATGTTTTTGTGTGTATTAATGGTTTGTTCCTTTCTATTGCCAAGTAGTATTCCATTGTATGGGCGTACCATTTGTTTATCCATTTACCTGCTGAAGAATATTTCAGTTGTTTCAAGTTTTTAGTGAGTGTGAGAAGGGATGCTATAAACAATTGCCTACAGGTTTTTGTGAGAACCTAAGTTATCATTGTTTAGGGTAAATACCCAGGTGTGGGACTGCTACACCATATGGTAAATGTATACTTAATTTCATGAAAAATCTACCACACCATTTTCCAGGTGGCTGTACCATTTTGCATTCCTATCGGTAACACATGAGTTTTAATTGCTCTGCATCCTCATCAACACCTGACATTATCAGATTTTCATTTTTTGTGTACTTTTTAGCCGTTCTCATAGGCATCTCAGTGTGGCATCTTACTGTGGTTTTAATTTGCAAGTAGTGGGATCTCATTTCCCTAATGGCTAATTATGTTGAGCATTTTTCATGTGTCTATTTGCTATGCATATATCCTCTTTGCTAAAGTGTCTATCCAACTCTTTTACCCTGTTACTTTGACTGAATTTTAAGACTATCTAATGTATTCTAGTTACAAGACATAATGTGACTTACAAATATTTTTTTTTCCCAGCCTGTAGTTTGTCTTTTCATTTTCAAAGTAATGTGTCTGACAGAGCAAAAGTTTTTAATTGCAATGAAGCCCAGTTTACCAATTTTTTAATGAGTCGTGCTTTTGGTGTCGTATCTAAGAACTCTTTGCCTAATTTCCAGGTTATAAATATTTTCTATGTTTTCTTCTGAAAGTTTTATACATTTATGTTTTATAATTAAATCAATGATCCATTTTTGAGTTAATTTTTATATAAGGTATGAGGTTTAGGTCTAGGTTTACTTATTTATTTTTGCATATGAAATCCAATTGTTCTAACACCATTGGTTGGAAAGAGCTGCCTCTCTTCATTGAATTGCCTTTGTACCTTTAAAGAAATGAACTGGTCATACTTGCGTGGGTCGGTTTTGGACTTCCTTTTTTATTCTATGGAAGTATGTTTCTATCCCTTTACCAAAACCACAGTCTTGGTTAATGTGTCTTGAGAGTAATTGTTAAAATCAGATAGAATGAATACTCCCACTTTGTTATGGAATAGTTTTCTAACTTCTATCACCCTGGACTATAAGAGGAGAAAGTAAAGAAAAAAAGAGCTTTTACTGAGCATGTATGTCATAGGCAGTGGGCCATGGGAACTTAACAGTATTTAATTCTTAAAACAATTCATTCCAAGTAGGTATTATTTTCCCATAACATGCCCAAGGCTATATATTTAGCATGAGGAGGAGCTAGGCCTTAACCACAGGCCGGAGTGACCTTAAGCTCACACCCTCTCTACTGCGCAATAGTTCATGTCAACTCTCTGGAACCTGGAGGTGTGGGATATGCCTGAGAATACGTTAGATGCTCTGCTGGATTTAAGTTTTAAGAAATCATTTATGTTAAAAAAAAAAAAACCCTCTGTGGTTTCCCAAAGTTATTTTGTTCCCATGGTTGAGATGCAAACATATTCTTATTTATACAGTCTGAACAGAAGGTTTAGTTTGGCCTCTTGAAAGACTGTGCCGAGTTAATAATCTAAGAGTAGATTGTCACACTGGCTACGGGAAGATAAATAATCAAGGATTATAAGTCTTTAATTTAATATAACTTATTCTCATTAATTAAATGCCAATTACCTGCTTGTCTTTCCTGGGAACTGGCCTTTGCAATCAATCTTTTCAGAAACGTTGTACACACACGCTCACAGAGGTATTAATATCACTCAAGATTTACAGGCACTGGACTCTTTGGCTTAAACCATCCTCAAACACTCTACACTGTAACCGCAGATAATCGTCATAAATTTCCTGATCTTTGACCTAACTGATTCTTAAATTTCCATTCCCTAACGGGCCGGAGGCGTTCATATTTATCATACTGAGACGCTTACTCCTAAGGATCAACGCGTTCCAGCAAAGGCTCTGGATTTCAATCTCTGACCCGTCCTCCTACTTGGGGTTTTTGCTGGTCACAACAGATGAGAATCTTTGGGACTAAGAGAGTACTCTGCCCTGACTCCCCTGTCAGGGGAGTCAAATCATTCATTCACAGACACTATAACCTTGCAAAGTACCTGGAACAACTTGACCCCTCAGAGGCCTTTTGAATGCCCCACCTGCACTGATTTAAGCATTCAATGGCTGCACACATCCACTGCTGGAAATATTTCCATTCCCGCTTTTAGCAGTTGGCTGTGTGTATCTGCGATTTTTATTAAATTTCTTATCCTCTAGACTGCTTATGCTTTATGCTTGTATATAACTACACATTTTATGGTGCTATAAATTTAAGTCTTGCAAGTGGCTGGTGGTTTGCTTTGTAAGCTTGTCTGGAATATGTGTCTTCTAATTCTGTATTTAAGCTAAAAAGAAAAAAAGGAGACAAAGGAGGAAACCAAATTTATTGAATGAAATCCCAGGTTTACTTGCAAGCTCAAAGTCACAGATTCCTACACCTGATCAGGTTCCACTCGTTCTTTTAACACTTCATGTTGAGGCCCAGAATAGAATTATCTCCATTATCAATCATTAGTTGAATGTTCTTTTTTTTTTCTGTCGGCTTATTTTAAAATTTAAAATAATTATGTACGCACATGCAAAGTAGAATTAGAGTGCAGGAAAAAGTACAGGGGAGATAAGTCATAAAGCAACCACTGACATGCAGATATAAATTATTCGATAACGGTAGCTCTCATATGCCAGACACCATGCTCTTTGCATTCATTTTCTCACTGACTTCTCTCAACAATCCCGAGATCGATACCGTTATCACTCTTATTTTAATGATGAGGGAACTGAGGCTCGGAGTTTAAATAATTTGATCGAAACCTCACAGCTAGCGAGTGGTAGCATCCTGTCCTGAACCAAACCTGTCTGTCTGACTCCAAATCCCATGTTCCAAATATGACACTAAAGACATGAGTTATTGACCACCATTATCACCTCTGATGCATCTTTTCAACCATATAACAACAACAAAAAAAATCAGTCAATTATGGATCTTTAGTGTGGGCAGGTTCAAACATCTTTTAAGAAGCACTTCATAGTTTAGCTTGACTAATTCATTCCTGAGTTTGACCAATTCATTTCTCCAGTTTGTAGGAAACAAAGGAAACTGGGCCTGGGAATTTCTTAGTAAGTCATTATTCTTGCAAATAAACATGATACTATTGATTCCTACCAACACATCAAATGCAATGAATTATTGCAGCTTCCCCCCTCCAGTAGAAGAGATAGATTTGCATCAATTTACATACATTCTTTTAACCAATCACATGGTTCATGCTGATATTAGTAAGGTGGTAGGGCTAAGACTGCTGTCCCCATTAACACACTGCTCCGACCTAAACTCAGCCTATCCCGTGCATTCCCAAAAGGGGGTAGTCCTAGTTCTTACACAAACCTGGTTATTGTCGATGAGATTGGGGTTGGACACATGGCCTGGGTACCAATTCATTGTCTAGGAAGAAGCTGACAGATGATTTGGGACTGAGCACGAGATAGACGACCCACGAACCACTGCTACAGACGTACCTGGACGTTCTTGGTTTGTACCCTCCCTGTGCTTGCTTGTTTCTTGCCATTTATTATGTCTGTATCCTATTAAAAAAACAACATTTTTTTTTCTTTCAGTGAACTGGAATGAGCTTTGGTTCCTTGGAATCAAATAACACCTGGGAAAGAGAGATGTGTTAAACTTTCTTTAACATCAGAAAGGACTCTTTGGAAGTACAAATGGGTAAAGGTCCATCCACTAAAGAGCATAAAATGGTATGTATTGGACTTGAAAGAGTTAACTTGCCTGCAAGGAATCAAGAGGTTGACTCCTTTCTCTTCAGCTGGGCCCAGGTTAATTTTGGTTGGCTGTAAATGGTGTTTTCATTCAGGAGGCAATGGACATATGTGATAAATGTGAGGACTATCATATGTCTTATAAAGAGCTAATTGTTTGTGAAAGATGCTCTCCCAGTGACACACACAAGTCTGATGCACACTGGCTGCTGGGTCTTCTATAACAATTTCATTAAACCATCAACCCTTACGCCAGAACGGAATGTGACAAAGCAGAGATTGTCTTTTCTGACCTTGGCAGGATCTGGAGACATTAAAGAAAGATCAAATACTCTTTTTTTTAATAAACAACTTTATGAAGACCTAATCACCCTGCATACTAAATTCAAGCACAGGACTTAGAAGCCAACCATTTTCTCATTAACACTGTTGTTAATTTTTCATGCCGTATCCAATTTTCTCCATGTCTCAGACTAACCATTTACTCTAATTTATTAGCTTAGGAATTGCCGAATTACAAAGGTGAGAAAAAATTATATGTTTCACCTTTCCTCCAGAATTAGACTCCCATCCTGAAGAACTGGAATTCTTCACTCAAGAAATCATTTCTTTCCATTCTTTAAATTGGTATTTTATCAAATCTCTGGCCTCTGGAATGTTGGCAGGCATTACCCAGTGTAGACTGTAATGTACTGTTTCGTGTCTTTGTAAAAGTCATTTTGCATTTATCTTCAGAATTATTTTATCATTTTATGAGCAGTTTAACATATTTACTCATGTGTAAATGGACAATGAGTAAAGATTAGGGAGGCTTCATTTGCAGTGAAGACCTCACTAGAGTCTTAAAAAAAGGAAAAAAGTTGAACTACTAGCTAAAGGTTTTAAATTGTGGATATAAAATTATGGCCATAATCTCTAACCTTTAAGGTATTGCTTTTAAACAGGACAAAAATTTCTGAATAAATGAATACACACACACACACACACACACACAGAAAACAGCAACGTATATATTAAATATATATATATATCTCCCTGACAAAGAGTTCTGAAACTCAGCATTATAGTAGAGAAATATTAAGGACTTGAGTTTGTAGTTAATTCTTTAACTGTAATTAGAGGGACATATTTCTGAGTTTTTTGACTCACTTGGAAGAAAAGAGAGACATCCCAAAACTGCAGGAAAGTTCAGGAATTGCCCCAAAACTTTAAAGTAGTCAAGGCCCATGAGAGATATATTCCATTCTTGATTATTTGGGTGTCCATTTCAACTTTTCACTTTGCAGATGTCAATATTATTATTCAAAGAAGTTCTAAATCTTACTGAAGAGATCATGCACTCATTAGCCTGTTTTAAGATGTATCATCCAAACAGTGAAAGTTTAAAACACCTAAAACTTTAATTTCTGAGATTTAACAGTGACCAGCCCTCTCTGATTAGATGTACACTCCAAACTACATGGTCCAGGGGTCAACTGCTTTGTACTCATTTTTTTCCAATAAAATATATTTATCATCAAACATTCTTAAATCTACTGATACCATTTCCTGTTTATACACATTGTGGCCCAAAAAATAGCAGTTATAAAATATAAACCAATACAAACATTACTACAGAAGACTGAGACTGTGTTTTACAGGACAGCGGGTGGAGCAAACAGTAGCACCGCTGATTTCCATACAGGTCACTCGGAGGAAACAGGCTCATTTGCTCTGATGCAGGTTAGACTATTGTGGGTAAGGCTTTGGTTGGAGCATGTGTTTGGCCCAACCCTGGACTGAACCTTATGTTAAACAAAGTGCCTGACGCAGGGTGGCCATGTGATAAATATTAGTTACCTGCTGCATGGCTGTAGAGGTACAAATTTGCCTCCCTGGCCTCAGGCTAGCATTCCCCAGATGCATGTTACTGCAACTAAAAGCACCTGAAAAGGTAATCTATTGGGTGTGCCATCCCACTTCCAAGCCTCATTCCTAAAACGAGGACTAAAAGAGAACTCTTTGACTTTAGGTAAGTAGTAGAAACATTTCCCAATAAACTAAAAGAACTGTACATAGATTCAACTGAAGAATGACAATGATAATTTTACAAAACTTTCACATGAAAAAGAACTACATAAGAGAAAAAATGGCCAGTGTAAATCTCCGTCTAGAATGCCTCCAGATTAGCAATCAGCAGTAATTATTTGGGGGGCTGTGATAGGAGAGTGCCTCCATTGAATTGCTTTTAACATTGGTCCAAAGTGGTGGTGATGAAGGGGTTCTTTAAATAGCTTTGAGAATGCTGAGCTTTAAAAACAGTACATGATATTCTCAGCATCCCATCCAAGCTATTCACTGCAACTACTACCAACAGACACAGAACGACTGGCATGGATATAAATATTCATATTAATAAATGGGATATTGCTGACTCCACAAGTATAGTTGGAATAGCCTGCCTATTGTCACTGCACTGGAGATACATAATGTATTTCTTGGGAAAAGTCTTCTTTAGGAGTAACAGCCGCACAAAACAATCTTCCATGTGTCATGTGTTGATTTTGTTGGAAAAAAACCCATAACATGCAGATTGTGGTGAGGAGGCTAGCTCTCTTCATCTCTTATAAAAGCCAACAGTCCTCATATTACTGAAACAACCAGCCTACTCACTTGCTCTCTTTGTCCCAGGGTGTCCTGATATCTGAGAAGGTACATTCATCAATTCATAGTTTTGAGAAAGTAAGCAATCAAAGGGCATAGAGAAGTCACACCTATCGACCTGGGAAATCATTCAGTTTTGGACCTAGATCTTTTGCTTTCTCCCCTTCTTATTCTCATTCCCTGACCCCCGCCTCACCTTTTTAACTGAGTAAATTTCTCTGCATAATCTCAGAATTCAAGCATATTTTATGGCTATTCCTGGATATTGTACCCATAGACCTCACTCTTCTTGGAAAGATGACCTATGAAATACATGTGCAAGAGAAATGCATTGCCCATCTATCATAGTTTCTGTATCTTCTCAGAATGCACGGATTCCATTCAGAAGAGGTGAAACCAACATATTGCTCCCACTTCAACCCACAATGACTAGCTCCAGATTTCTCATTTTGGTTATTCAGCCCATTAGAAAACAAGGTAAGAAAAATTCTTATCCTTCTGTATACCTCATTTCAATGTCATTGATACCCAGAAATATAGCCAGTCAAGGACAAGGGTTAATTTGTTATATGTTGGACATAATATTGTGGAAATAGACACACATACATTCATTCATTCTTTCTCATTCACCAGAGATGCTTTAATGTAGAAACAAAGCATCATATGTTTGATGAATATTATCATTTTTCTTATTTCCATAAAATTGATTTTAAGACATTTTCTCAGGTAAAACCCTCCAAATTATATTTTTCAACTTTTAAAGATAAGAACCAAGAAGGTACACATAATATTTCAAATCTTGCAACAATTAATGCTACAGGTAGGAGCACTGTGTTTAACTTCTTAGGATCTCTGTACTCTTTATGCTTCAAACCTTTTGTCTTCATTATCACCATCATCTAAGAAGATAAAAACTTTGAGGCGTGGTCCCTTCTGGTGTTTGAATCAGTATGAGATATTATTTAGAGAGTGCTATACTCTGCCTTCTCTCAAGGAACCTTCAGAAGATAAGAATTATCTTGATGTTCCTATTTATCTTCCATTTCTGATCTACTGATCCATGCAAAACTGTGGGGGGGGGCAGATATCTCTGGCGTGGGAGATGGAGCTCAAGCAAGTGGGACAAATTGAAAGAAGGATAGGAACTGCACTATGCGCATCATACCCTTTTGTTTCTAGTGTGCGAGTTCAAGAGAGCTCATGGGGGAATCTCATTGCCTTTTCAAGTGCCCGCACACAGCCTCAAAGGCCAAAACCTGGTTTCCACATCTCATAATCCAACCCTAATGGTCATACCCACAGGAATGCAAGCTATGGTATCTGAGAGTTACAGACCACAACGGACCACTGGACCAGCTCCCCAGGAAACACTGGTCAGGAGGATATCAGTACAGCCCCGGCCAAAGTCACCCTTCAATACAAGTTCAGAACAACATAAAGAAGCGCGTGCTCAGGGCAGTATGTCCCCAGGGAGCGATTTCAGATTCCACATAAGAGTAACTGGTGGCCTTGGATAAATCACTCCTCTCATTTATGTGCTGAATGGGAGAAAACAAGTCAACAACTGATGCATGCAAAAGCATTTGGGGGTGATGGATGGAGACATTATGGTGCATTTCGTCAATGGCATGCCATTAGAGAAAACCATTTCATAGAGTAAATTAAGAAAAACAAACCAGCTACGTGACACACTTGAAATTGCCACTGGCTGGACCGGTTTTCCTCCTGCAGAAATGAAGCTGCTTGGATTGACATTATCATTATCACTAGGCTCCCTTCCTAGGTTAGCTGCCTGTACTTGTCTGAGATGCATACCCCTGGCCTGCACTTCCCCGTAATGATGGCCACTCACGTAACTCGGGAGACCTGTGTATCACAGATCCTGGCTTTCTTTCAGTGCTGTCTTGGACTATTATTTAAATCTGTTATTGCCATTTAACTTCATGGGTCGATATCATGTTTTCTTCACCAGGTTACACAAACCCTATTGGCAAAATCTGGATCTTACAAATGAAGCTTATTAGTACAGCACTGGGCTTATAGTGTTCAGTGAATATTTGTTGATTTTATCTGTGATTAGTTTCTCCTGTCTTTCTCACATAACTGACTGCTGTCTGCGAACACTGATTAATTAATTAAGAAAGCATTGCTTCGGACCCAGATGCTGGGAATGCAGAGACAGAAGACTTGGCTCTGATCTCTGGGAGCTCAGGCACACAAGCAACAACCAGGATCTGGTGCAGGTAGAAGGAGCGGGCGGGGAGGGGAGTACCACCAAAGGGTGCTGTTCTGGGTACCCGCGGGGGAATTCAGGGAAGGCTGCTAGGAAATAGGAGTCCCTTTAAGATTAAGTCGTTGTTAACTAGCCATTGGAGCCGGTGGTGAAAGGGCATGTTAGTGAGCCCAGGCATGGAGCTTTGGGTTCCAAGTCATTTGCTATTGCAGGAGCTTCTACTGCAAAGCTCAACCTATTCCCAAGGTCATCCCCTAAGGTCAGGGTAGAAATGGGCTATGAAATCACAGGCCCTTTCCCTTGGTAAGCAGGCTCTGAGAGCATTCGGATGCACCTCATGGTAACTGCGGCTTCATAAAAATCAGAAGTGATTGATGGGAGTGGGCTCTCTGCCTTGGTGAGTTTAGCCAGCCCGTGCTTTCAGTACCAGTGTGGCTGTGCTTCCTAATGGAAATGCATTTCTCACTCCCACCATTACCCAGATATAAATGCTCTCGGCTATAAAAGGCCATTTACCTCAAGATCTTTGTCTTGTAAGGCATCCCTAATTCAGGAAGGAAACGAGAAGGAGTTGAGAAGAACCCACCACAAATGTTTTGTCAGGTAGTTCAGAGAGAGAGAGAGAGAGAAATTTAAAGAGCTCAATTTATGTTTGGCTTGAGTTTGCAGGTCCATTACCCTGACTGAGAGTCCAGTTCAAGGAATTCACTTTCTCTTGTGAAGGGCTCTAACACAGAAAAAAATAAGCAAAAGCTTTCTTTTTGCTGTTTTTTTTTTAAAAGAAATTATGACAGTATAATAAAATCTTCCATTTATTAAATAGCTCATTGGGCCCAGGACTCTATTCATATTATCCTCTCAACTTGACAAATCCATTTTGAAGTAGGAATTATTCCCATTACACAGGTGTGGGGTCAGAGGTCGAGGGAAGTAGAGCGGCACGTCCAAGGCGCCCAGGTGGGAGAACAGGGATCTGGAAACAAGCATGCCTGATTCCAGTGCTGGGGGTTTTCATGACACTCGGGGCCTTCCAGGCCGGATACACGCGTATATGTTAAAACACAAGATGAAGAGCTGTCAAAGTGCACAGGCAGGCCTAGCGGAAACCACGCACCCATCACTGTGAGGAGGAGGAGCTGGGTGCCCATCGGAGTTGCTGTGGATGGACTGGTT
The DNA here is from genome assembly GCA_004026545.1 of Mormoops blainvillei. Taxonomy (NCBI): domain Eukaryota; kingdom Metazoa; phylum Chordata; class Mammalia; order Chiroptera; family Mormoopidae; genus Mormoops; species Mormoops blainvillei. The sequence continues at coordinate 78,119 of PVJD01002754.1, forward strand.
GAAGGGAAAGTAAGTAACACCTCATGGGAACACTCAGAGGTCAGGCTCTGAGGTTTCTTTCAAATAATTTGGTTTAATAAGAAAAATAAGCCACAGATAAATGGCTCGTTCTCTGCTGTAAAATCACATTATATCTGGCCAAACTGATCTCGCAAATGACAAGCTGAAAAAGCATTTCATGCTCCAAACAGCCACTGTGGAGCTGTCTCTTCGACCTGCTGTGTGACTGCGGTGGAGCCACTGACCTTCTCTGAACTTCTCATGAGCTGCAGAGGCTGACTTTATTCGGGCACTAGGAAAGAGGGAGGCTTCTCAGAGAGGCTTTTGAATCAGTGTGGTTGCTCTTCCATGGAAAGGCAGGGTGGGAGCAGAGAGGTAGAAGTGATATTTTCAAAAGGAAGAGAAAGTAGCTTTAGATTTCTGGAAGAGCCATGCTAGAGAGCGGGCACACATGCAGTTATCCTGCTACTTTATTAAGAAGTAGGAGAATCCTGGCTGGGTGGCTTTGTTGGTTGGAGCACCGTCCCATACACCTAAAAGTTATGTGCTCGATCACGGTCAGGGCACACAGCTGGGCTGCGGGATGGATCCCTGCTTGGGGTGGGTACAGGAGGCAACTGATTGATGTTCCTTTCTCACATTGATGTTTCTCTTTCTCCCCCTTCCTCTCTCTCTAAAATCGGTAAACATGGCCTCCGGTGAGGATTAAAAACAAGAAGTGGGGGAAAAAAACGTTTCTCATTCAGAGGCTAACCTGCAGAAATGGGCCTGAAGCCTGCTGGGAAACCACCCACTATGACTCAGAGAAGACAAGACCATGCAGCCCTGAATGCCCAGCTCAGGGGCCTCCTGCCCCGTGCTAAGCAGCGTTCTCAAATGCCTCTGCTCACAGTTCAGTGCAAACTGCAACTTAATTCGCTTTAGTTTAATAATTAAACAAAAAGCACCTAACACTTTGAGGAAAGTGAGAACAGGACAGGAAAAGATACTGGGCAACCAAAATGATACATGGAGGTTAATTCTGTGGAGCAGCGTCTCCTTGCTGGATAAGGGTTGGGGGAGGGGGACACTAGTCTGGGCACGGCAAGTGTTTTATCTGCAACTGACAAATCCCAAATCCTCCAAGCTTCTGTTTCTCCCTACTTAAGACCTGGGTCACAGTATTTATTTACTTAAGTGATGGAAATGAAGGCAGGCTTAACGCCGGCCACCTGTCGGAATAACAGTAACCGGCCTCCGAAGGGGATTTCAGCCACCCCCCGGCACCCAGCACCTTTATTAGACAAAAAGGGATTGGGAGAAAAATGTAGGAAAAACAACTCACTAATTGAGCTTGCAGGAGATGGTGAGCTGGAAGGTAAAGACTCCAAGGGGAGAGAGATGCTGAGATCCACGGGTGTCATTTAAAACAACATGAGAGCGGACAGGCCCCTTCCCATGCGGAGATTAGAAGGCATTTTGCAATATGATACCCAAACTGAAAAGTCAGGCTCTCTTACCTGCCTCTTGCAAATGCCCTTGGGGTTGTTCATATTCTTATGAAGAGAGGTTCATCAGTTTCCAAGGAATGCAAACAAACACATTTTCTCAGAAATAATGCCACCTGTGCTCTAGAGGGTGAGGAGTCAACAGATGGGTCCTGCCTGGAGAACCCTGTGGCGGCACAGGGGACCTCGATTAACAAACACGCACGCACCACCCACTGGATGTCAGGCAGTGATCTCCAAATATTAACTCATATAACAACTTACAACAACTTCGGCATCACCCGCATTTTACAGAGACGGTATGCACCTGGCCAAAGGCAGCCCACCGCTATTGGGGGTGGGGCCGCGCCGGGCAAGGCACGTTGGCTCTGGGCGCCCAGCTCTCACCCGCTGCGCTGTGCTGCCGGCACAGAGGAAGTGGTCCCGTGTGATGTTATCATAAAGCTACACTGCCAGGTGCTGCAGCCGCTCCCACCTGAGGGATAGGAAATGTCCCACATCAGTTTTATATCAGCTCTTATTTCTGCTCCAGAGGCAGGGTGATGAAAAGGGCATGAGTTAGGGAATCAGAAAAACCTGGTTTTGAAAATTCCATTTTCCTAGGGAAAGTTACTGTTTTTGGAGCCTTAGTTTCCTATCTAGAAAGCGGGGTTTTATGTAACCTATCCCAGGGCTTTGTGAGGATTAGAAACAAAATATGGGACCTGTTCGGCAGAGTGCCTGGTAATGGAAAGACAGAAAGTGCCCAATCTGTAAAAGCGATTTCAGATGTTTTGTTACAAGGCTCAGTGGAGAGAGCGCCAGGCCTTGGAACCGTCATTCCTGCCCCCTGGAGGCGGGTCATGCCTATGAAGTGGTGAACCTGGACTGGCTGCAGGAGGCTCTGCCCACGAACCAGTCTATGCTGCAGATTCTGCAGATGGGGTTGCTTCCTGCCCCCACACAATGAAAAGCAACTCTAGTAGGTGCTAAGCTTAATTAGTTTGTGTCCAGACGTGCTTTCAAGGGCTGCGCACGCACACTTGTCATCATGATCTGCCACCTGTTTCTGGAAAGCCTACATTTCCAGAAGTCTGAACCTAGCTCCTCGGTACAGTAACTGGATGAATTTCCAGTCTACCTCTCACGCCAGCTCCCTAGGAACAGGCCTGAAGTCAACACCCTCTTCTGCTGATGGAGCAGGTGAGAGGAGGGTTAACTGCTCACAGTATGTCTTAGCTACTCACTACGGTCATGGGCCACCTGTGGTTGGGCAGCTGGAGCATCTGTTCTGCAAGCTCAGACAAAGTGTCCACATGGGCTCTGGGCGGCACCTGAGACAACTATGACAGCCCGAATGGTTATATGTGAGTCTGAGCTGGAATTCTGACCTAGAATATTCTTTCTATTCTGCTGGTATTGAAATGAAGAATTGTTTTCTGGAATTACTCCAGAGAATCTCTACTGGGCAAGAAGAAAGGAGGATGTGGTTGAATACAGTCCAATGGGCACCAAAAGGTAGACTTTTGGGATATACCGCAGATTCATGGTAATGTTGCTTTTCTTCAATGGTTCTTCCCAGATAAAATAAAAAAGACGTAACACAGTTTCCCCTGCCCTTCTGCCTGCCGCGTCCTGGCTACCACAGCATTTCAGTGGCACACATCATTAAAAAAATAGGGGGAGATAATTGCTCCTGGGACAAAGGAGAATGGGTAATGGTCACTATGTTTCCCAATGGTTCGCTTTCTCACCCCCACACGTGTGCACAGTAGTGCCCCCAGCCTCCACTGCACGGGCACTCAGTTCCTACAGAAATGAAAATGGCCAAAGGGAAATCTTCACCCTCTAAAATCTATGGCAAGATAGATGACAGTGTGATGGAAGGAAAGAGTACACTGAGTGCCTTATCGATCTACCTGCCAGCCCATGAATGGTGGGTAATAAAAATTTATTGAAAATTAGAAAACAAAAAGTCACTTATTCCAATTCTTTTGAAAGGGTGTACTGGTATTGCATATGAATAAGTCCTCCCTCCCGCAGGGCTCAGTCACCATCCTCCAACCAGCCAACCCTCCAAACAGCACGGATTTAAAAATCTTGCAATTTTATTTGCATATAAAGGCCGCTAGATATAGAATATCACAATAAATTTAAAGGAACAACTGCTTTCCTAAATTTCATTAACAAGATAACATAAAATAGAATAAAGCTCAACAGCATTTACAATGGGAAAACAGAAATGACTATTAGCGACAATATTTTGTGCTAGCGAAGATTGCATCGACACACAGTGCAAAATGGGGGGTGGGAGAGGAAGTAAGAAGACAATTCAGGGTATTTAAATATAAAGGACAACTAAGCCTTATTTTAGTTAGCTTCCATTGCATCCATTAAAGTCTATACACGCCTGCAACTGTACCTAGATTTAACTCAAGCTCTTTAAGACCTTGAGTTCTGAGAGAATGTGTGAGCTCCTTCAGACGTCTGATGCCCAGCGATACAGCATCCCTTTGCAGCTCGCCTGTCCTTGGCAATATTAAAATCCTAACTTAGTCATAATACACAAAAAAATACTTATATATATAAACCCACATTAAAAAGGAGTCTGCACACTTTTTTTTTTTTACTGCATGAAATACCTGCTCTTGACAGATTCCATTTCCATATTTTTAAAGCTAAAATAATTTAAAAGAAACAAACAATGAGACCTTGTATAACCACAGTATGGATCTCACGAACTGAGCCATCCTTTGAACGAGGGCCGTTCTCTTCCCTTGACACGACTTTCTTTATAGTGAGTGTGAAGGGAAGCCTTTTTCCACGCTGACTTTTGTTGAAAAGATTACTATAAATCCAGGCTACGTCTGCCAAAAAGAAGCATTACCAAGAAAACAACAACAACAAAACATCAAAAAATAAAACAGTTCAAACAATACTCTTAAACAGTTGTGCAAATCTGGTTGGTTTTAAAAACACTGCCTACCTGTTTCTTTTTTCTTTTTCTTCCAGCTTAAAGCCTATTAAAATAAGACTTTTATCACCTTTTAAAAAGAAAGCTTGGCTGTCCTTTGGTGAGCACTAACAATTTACAACGGCGTGGCCTTCGAGGGAACAGAAGTCATTTTACAAATTCACAATGCTCCTCTGATTTCAAATGGGGACCCCATTTAAAAAATAACAATAATAATAATAAAGAAGAAGCACAACCTCTAGCATCATTTTTTTTTTTTTTTGTTCCAGCAATTTACAAAAAGAACTCACAGGATTTTGGAAATAAACAAGTAAGAGAATGTAAATTTATAATTAGAAAAAATGGCAGTTTATAGACCTTCCCTCACATTCCAACTGGGCATTCGGGCTTCAGGAACCTTGTGGGTTTGGAAGGTCAAATATAATTGGAGGGTTGGTCGGTTGAAAGCTGACTGTACACGTTGAGGCATTGATGTACGTTGTGTAACCGTCGGTCATAATGCCGTAACCTGTGGGGAGAGAGTGTCACGCTTACTGTAATGTATACAAACAACAGAGACTCGATGCAGGGCCATCAGGCAAGGAAGACAAACAAACAGAAAATCTCTGCCAGTGGGTAGTGAGATGGAATTCAGTGGAGCCTCCCCAGACATAACAGCTTTCAGAAAAGACCTCTTGGTTTTATTCCACTTTCTTTAAAGGGAGAGCCCTCTACTTCAAAGAAAAGTGCTTCCGTTTTCCTTATTTAAATACTAGATCTGTCAGGGAAAGGCTCTAAAATGTCTTTACTAGTGAGAATATAAAAAACTTTTCCCCTCTTTTTAAAATATAATTTCCATTTCAAAGTCCTATGCTAACTATTGTGTTCCAAAGGACAGAATGAGTAACATGAACTCAGGGACACATATCCCAAACCCCAAACAGCCTTCGGGTGAATGAAGAAGGAAGGGGTGTTGCACTGGGAGTTGGGAGGGTCGGATGCGCAGCGCCTTATCTGTGCACTAACATCTAAACTGCCTCAATGAGAGTTAACAATAAGTGATCTTATCTTACTTGAACTGTGTGACTTTGAGGCTGAATTCCATTTCATTCAAAAGAATCGAGTAATCAAAAGTCCAAGTGATTTGGAGAAGCGTCACCCTAGGACACTGCTTTCTAAGCTTACCTGGGCACTGGATCAAGCAAAAACACTTCCCATAGCCAGTATAAATCTCTTGTGACCTATTGGAAGAAAGCTAAGAAAGTTTCTCTGGGTCTTTGGTATGTATGATCCTTTTATGATTTTTACACGTTGAAATTTTCAGCATGGTTGCAAATTTGCATATTTCCCTGGATACCTTGTTCGCCTTATAGCTTCTGCAATTAAGTTTGTAATTCTATGTTGGTAGCAGGCTTTATGACACAGAAAAATATGCCCGTGAAAAAAATAAAATTTCCAGGATTTATAGAAATAACTGATAAGGTTTCCCCTCCCCCTTCCAAATTGCTAAAATTTCCCCAAGTAAGCCTGTGGAGAGCTTAATGAGGGTGAATGGAAAAATCTCTTAAGAAAAGAGAAGAGGCATTTAAAATGTGCACTGTTTAGTTCTGGGGTCAGAAAGTCTTCTTATCTCTCTCCATCAGGAGGCTGGTATTTGCCCTCTCTCTGCCCTCTTCAGCTGTCTTAAGCGAATAAAATCAAGGCGAGTTTATTTGAATATGATCTCCTCCCTTTTAAGCAAGTTTATTATTTTGGGACTTCAGTGGAATTCCCCAATTGTCTGGCTAGTTTAAAGCTAATTAATGATTTAAAAAAAAAAAAAAGATGAAATGCAAACCCATAGGCATGCTGCAGGAATTCAAACCTGACAGTTGTCCTTAGAAAGGCTGCTTAGGCACGAGCGCCCACTCCCCCCGCCTCAAATCATGCGCCATGCCTGTGAGAAATGCCCTCCTTTTCAGGGGACACGGCTCAGCTAGGGCAGGAAGCTACCCACCCTTGGGGAGCTGCACCCCCGCTTTTCACCTACTCAGCTGGCGCCTGCGCTTGGAGCTCGCTTGCCTTCTCTGGCCTCAGTAGGATGATTTTCAATATGCTCTTTATTACCTGCCTGAACCAGGAAGCCTCTGGATTTGTGGGCTTTGAAAAGCAAACTTGCTCTTTTTTTTTTTTTTTTTGCTTCATCAGATATATAGACCTAAACCCCTCAAATGCAGATTCATAAATAACTTCAGAGAAAAGCTAGAAGCAGGAGATGGAGCAGCTCCCTACGTACACGCAAGCGCACTCCACAGATGATGTAATCGGGAGAGTCCGGCGGGACCAGGAAATGAAGGCCACCGAAAGAGTGCTCGGGGTCTGTCCAAAGGCCCACTTCCCCCTGGTTTGCAAAAGGGAGGACATATAAAACCTAGAGCCCTGCAGCTTCCTGGGGGACTTCCAGGTTCTGTGAACTTGACTCCAGCTTACTGTGAAAGGCAGAAGATGGCAGCTAGACTGGTTCCCACTTAGGGGAGATTTAATCATGCTGTTTAACCTCAGCCAGAGCTAACAGTGCTGATGATTTCTGAGAAGTCTGAAATGGTTTTGTGAGGTTAGTAAGAAAATGTCTACATGCAAACGTATAGGTTCCTGCCACTTCTATTATATAGTTTTCACTGCATGTCCAAAGTTATTTTTTGGAGAATGTCTTCTCTTCCTGGATCTCTGCGTGCTTTCTATATGAAAGACAGCATTTAGAGGAAGGAAGAGGCCATAGGAGTTACTCAGTCTAATATCGAGGCCATTCCTCCTAACATTCTAGAAGAGAAAATTTGTCCTTTATTACTTCACAGCTATTCTTCAGCAGTGGTTATCAAACATTCCTCATCAGATCCCCAAAATTCCAAACGCTGCCTGGGGCAGTGCTGGGCTTTCTATAAGGTGGGCCAGGCCTGGTTCCCACTCTCTTTAAAATACAGCAGCTTCGTATAAAATATTTATCAGCATTACGCACAGGTGTTTCTCCCAACATTTTATCTGATGAAAGAGTTCCACTGGTGGGAAGAGATTGAAAACTACTGTTACAGTTACTCCCAGAATAGCTAGGGTCCCCATGATGGAATGAGATCATGGGTAAATGACACAATATATCATGAGCCCCTTTCTTCTGGTCTTACCTTCATGAATTCCACCAAATACATGGAGCTTGGGTCGGACTCGCCTCTGGACTGTGTTTAAAAGCTCCACGCAGCCCACTCTTTGAAGCTCCTTTGGAACCCAGTCTCGAAAACCTAAGGGCAAAATGCAATCAATACTCTTAATTTTCTTTCTTCAGGTAAGGTTTCATTTAGACTTTCAGGAAGCCATAACTCACAGAAGGTTTATTACATTATCTGTAATCCTAGCCTCTCCATTAAAGCTCACAATGGCTTTTAAGGAACTTTTCACCTGTCACTTTGTCTTCTTTAGGATCTTGAAAAAAATTTTTTTTGGTTTCCATTTTTTTTCTTCCTGTTAATTAACATTTTTTTTTTTTTTCTGGAAGGGATTTGATTTATTCAGCCACAGGTTTCAAATCTTCTTCACGGGCCCAATGACATTTATTCCCGGCAGTCCCATAATATCTCTTTCTCTACCAATTTAGTTACTTTTCTTTTTTATTATGCCTTTCTGATAGCAGTTTACTTCCAAGACAATGTGGAGAAGACAGTTTGGGAGGAGCTGCCTACAAACTGGCCACAAGATACCTTACTCTCTTCAGATATATCAACTCTTAACCCTTGGAGCTTCCTGACGATCAAAGCTTGGAAACGCCAAGTTCCTCCTCCAGTCCCCTCACTAGTGAGAGGCAGCAATGGTGACCTCGTGGTGGCATATGCAGCAAGCTGGAGCTAATTGACTACCTTTATGTAAAAGCCACTTAGTTCTACACTTAATGCAGAAAATCCATAAAAACTGACATCAATTATAGCAAAAGTCAGCTATCTGAGTGATTACGGTCCAAATGCCTCAGCAGGATGGGGTGTAAAGAACGCAGGTGGGACGAAAGGCTAAATCATCATCAGTGGGAATCCATTCCGTAGCTCCATTAGGTGATTCCTACTATTTAGAAATGATCGTGCAGAGAGGGACAGGCGAGTTCACTCCACTTTGGTGAGACTGGAGGAATGAAGATTTAGCATCTCTGTAAAGACGTGTTAGCTGCAGCGTGGGGAAGAACAGCCAGACCGTGCGGGCAGAACATCGGATGGAGGTGGGGGCCCTATGAAAATCCAACCAGGGGTTTTAAAAGTGTGTTAATTAGAGGAAAAAATCCTTAGTCCACAGTAATTGGCATATTCCCTCATGGATGTTTTTCTTGAAGGGGGAAAGCATCTCATTTCATTACGTAATCACCAGAGGCAGCGTCCCGCTCATTCCGTAACGGTAGGTCCCATGGTGCAATGGCTTCTCTGCCCAGAAGGGGAAAATTCAAGGCCAATCCCACGGCCCACTCCCACCTCCCAATCTGGTCTTTTCTTAAGAATCCCGACAATGGTACGGGCTGAAGTTTAGCTTTACCTTATGAAGACTCTGCCTGAGCTTTTATTTTGTAACTCCGGACCTTACTGGGCTCTGTGCACAGACGCCCTCTGGACACTTCGTCTTTACTGTTTACAGAGAGAGGGGGCAGCCTCCTCTGCAAGGACGTCTGAATCTGTTGGAGGCCAGGATTCAGACTTAACCATTATTGTTACTTTCTTTTGTACCAAAATTAATTCCTTGATGAAGTCTGTGAATCAATCGACCTGTCCAAAGCTATATTCCAAATAATACTTCAAGCATGTAAATGTCTCTATGCCGAGGATGTCCAAGTCCCCTACACAATAGTAAACATCCTCCAGGGAATCATGCCTGCACCCAAGCAGGCTCCTCAGGCAAAGCACCCACTTGGCTGGGACGCCATCTCTGGAGGATCTCACTGAGTGATTGTGCTGCCGAATATTTCTTGAGCAATTTAAAGATTTAGTTAGTCTCTAATGATTGCAAAATAGGGAAGTGAATTAATTAGGATTTGATAAAGATTGTGGATACGTAAAATCTTTCAAAACATGGGATGGGCCCTGGCCGGTGTGGCTCAGTGGATTGAGCGTCAGCCTACAAAACGAAGGGTTGCCGGTTCGATTCCTCGTCAGGGCACATGCCTGGATTGCAGGCCAGGTCCCCAGTTGGGGGCTGCGAGAGGCAACCAGTCTATGCTTTTCTCACACATCGACGTTTCTCTCCCTTTCTTTCTCCCTTCCGTCCCCTCTCTCTAAAAAATAAATAAATAAAATAGATAAATAAAACATGGGATGGGGTGATGTAGTTTGGGAAAAAAGCATGGGGACGGTGATTCCTAGGCATTGAAAACGTCAGGATGTGCTGACTGTGTGCAAATCTACAGTCTCCCGTCTGCAACAGACCTGGTCCCCCTGCTCTTGGCTTCCCCTGGCATAAAAATGTGTCGGTGTGGCTCAGGCCCCGGTCCTCCCTTCCGCTGTTTCTTTATGACACACAGAGCACCTCCCTTGTGAGGGCGGGAAAGCAGTACTTAGTGGCTTGGAGGGGAAAATATCTGCAAAGATTAAATTCACGTTAGGGGATGCGTGTCAGATTTCTTATTTTCCAGGCTCAGGGAGGAGGAAAGTGACATGCGTAACAACCCCAAACCACAAGGAAAAATATTGTGAAAATTATTTGTTTTTGTATTAAGTGTTTCTCCCTTCTCACCAAATCGTGAAAACTTTTCTAGTACACGTAGAGATTTGTTACGAGGGTAGAGTTCATAGTATATGGTCTTCTTTTTTTTTTTTTAACCACAACTTAAACAAAGAGAGAGAAAGAAAACTCTCCTAGTGAAAGTGCAACATCTGAATTTCCTGAGCACACCTTAGTTTGACGAGGGAGGGTCCTGGCATAACAGATACTGAGTAGATGGGGGACCAAGGTGGTAGTCACGTTTGGAAAATATTCTGTGGCTAAGCCAAACCGTTAACAAGCTCATGAATAACTAGAAGACTATCATATAAGTCAAATAACCCTCTTTTGGTCCTTAGTCTAGGTAACGAAATGTAGCCTGGAAGCACACTGGCAATATATCTGTAAGATGAGCATCTTTAAGTAACATTCAGTGTAAGTCCTTATTTAACACCTTAGCTAAAAAAAAAATCCTTTTCTCATATAATCTGCACAATTGTTAAACTTTAAAGATCTCCCAGGATACCCCATGATATGGAAAAAAAATGAGCTCCTTTGAACAAAAGTTTCTATCAAGTCCTGTGATTGGGAGGGAGGTCCCTGTCTTCCTGCCACTCCATACCCTCTTACACCAAAGTGAATACAGTTCTTAAAATAAATTATTGAGCTCAAAGGCTGTGGTGCTCCATACTCATTTGATTTTCCCTGACTTGACTAAATCAAAAAATTTAATTTCAAGAACACCTGTAAGCCCAGCAGAACTGCTGAGTTTAATTATCATACTGGGTTTCTTTAAAGACATTGACACTTATATTTTTGTATCCACTTTTTTTTTTTAAAGGAAAATGATTATGTCCCTGAAGCATTTATTCATTATGCTTGGGGAAAAAAGGCCTCTCGTATGACAAAAAGACAACCTTTGCTTCACTTACCTAGAGGAGGTCCGTGTGTCATGAGAATGTCGATGCCCTCGGGGATGAGGTTCCATTTGTCCAGCAGAGACTGACCTCTGGGCAGGTTAAAGCCCCATCCATTAAACCACGGGGTCCTTCGGGGAAGATAATACACATGGTATCAGGCCAGCAGAGCCTCATTTCTGCCCTGCAATATTTCTCTCTTGCACATTCCCCCACGGTTTGCATTGCTCTCTTTTCTCCTTTTGATAGTTGGCCCTGGCGGCGGGATGCTTTTTTGTTGACTGCTTCAAAACCAATCCATCTGAAAGCAAGTGTGAAGCCTGCAAATTGTTCAACTAGAAAGGCACGCAAGCACCTTTGCAGTGGAGACTTTCCCAGCAGACTTCTATCAAAATCTTAACAATGTTTTCTCTTCCCCCAAATCTCAGTGGCTTCCTAAAAGGCCCAGCCCAGACCCGAAGTCATTTCCACCCTTCCTGTGGGGCCTCAGAGCTAAGAAATTCCATCAGTACCCCTTCTTCCTCCCCATCACTGTGGAGCTGCTTCCCCAGAGAGACTCTCACTGAAGTCCTTGGAGAAAATGACAAGTGCTCTGAAGGCAGAAGCCTCTGTACGGGGGGCACACCCTGGACTGAGAATGCGGGCAAAACATGGGGGCTCTGAAAGACGAGATGGAACACAGTGAACAAAAGGCCAATGCAGAATTTTCCTTCTGTCATCAAAAGCAAGATTTCTGGGGACATCTCTGGTCACTCCAGAATCTATTCTCCAGGCAGCGAATGTGAGCATTCCACCCTCTCAGGGACTCCTGCTCTAGAAATGAGGTTTTGAGATCAAAGCTCTGGGGTCTTTGCCCATCCAGTGAGTGCTTCTAACCGGAGCTGAAAATGTCTCTACCGTTTCTAATAACAGGAGAGCGATCAATTTTTCTCTACAAATACCACGGGCTAAATTACATCAGAACCAAGCGGTTCGATGCTGTCCTCGTCCCAAGCATCTAGCTATAAACCATTTCTTTTGAAACTGATTCTTTGCTTCTGCAGGAAATTTCCAATTTGTTACGGCATACGTATAAAAGACAAGTTTGTCAGTTTTTTGGTTTAGGCCTTTCCTCTTCAGCTTAAGCTGCCCCTTCCATGCCTACCGAAAGAGGTGACCTTGTGTGCAAGCCAGGTCACCTGGTCGGTCACAGCTAATTAAACGAAGTACATTCTTATTTAAAGACAATCATGGTCCAGAGCAATCAGGTTCTCTTAAGACTCTGAACTCAGAAACACTGACCCAGTGTTCATCTGGTGGTGGGCATGTGTGAACAAGGCCACAGGGGGAAGAACAGTGACTAAAAGCAAGTGAAAACCCACATTACAGGTGAGAAGCTCAGTTCTTACTGAGGTTTGAGAGAGAAAGTTCTAGAGATAAGAGGCTGTGTAGCCTCAGTCAGAAAAAGAGAAACCAAGCAAGCATCTGACTTGATTCCTAACTGCTTTCCAAGTCCCTCAGCCATCCTCAGGAAGCTTACTTGTGATAATAATAATGTAATATACATTAATAATAATAATTAAAGCTATTATTTATTGAATATTTATATCAAGGTACTATTCTAAGCACTTTATTGGTAGTAACATATTTAAACCTCACAACAAGCTTATGAGGTGGTTACTATTATTAACCCCATTTTACAGATGAGAAAACAGGCACAGAGAGGTCAAGTAAACACAACCAGTAAGTTGGATAAAACCCCAAGCAAGCTGGTTGCCAAACTTATACTCTTAACCAACCACGCAACTCCTCTTCTTATATACTACCTGAATTAATGTAGAGCTTTCTGGCCCTGGGTGAGCCCCTCTGTACACTTTCAAGTTTGAGTGTCTTGTTGCTTGAAGCCAAATGAGCTCTTAACTGGAATAAAATATCTATGCTGTGGACCTGAAATCCAGCAATAAGATGATATAGTGGAAGCCAAAGGTTTTTGCCTGCTCCATTCTGTCCTCTTTCTGTAATGGCATCCAAATTTCCTCTAGGGAACCTTTCCCTCTCCAACTCAGTTCACGTGCTCTGGTAAGGCTGCCTTATCCTCACTCTAGAATGAAGTATGGGTGGCCTCTCCTGGACAGTGATTGGTCTACGGATGTGGGTATGACCCCAATTAGGCCCATGAGAGTCACCCTCAGTATTTTGTTGGTGTTGCCTAAAAAGGAGTCATGGTTTCCTCCCTGGGATCCTGAGTCTTTAGACCTACGCAAGCCCGGAACTGTCTGGGAGCTATCTTTGCCACTACGCAGAGAGCCTGGGCTTGAAAATCAAACCACCACAAAGAAGGCCAAGAAACAGAGCGCCGGGGTGACCCCGTTGGACATGGGGTCCAGCTATGCCTAAAGCCAATGGCATTTTCCTTCTAAGTCCATAAGCTAGAAAAAACCTTTCCTTGGAATTAGCTTGAGTTAGATCTGGCTTCTTGTAACTGAAAGAATCCTAATATATGTAATTCTTGCATTTAGTGTAGAAATGACCTATATACCTATGATAGGCAATAATCTCTTCCCACCCCAAGATGTTTATGTTCTAATTCTTGGAACCTGCAGATATGTTACCTTACACGGCAAAGGGGAATTAAGGTTGTCATGAAGTTTAGGAGCTAATCAGCCAATCTTAACTTAGGGAGATTATCCTGGATTCCCCGTGTAGGCCCCATGTAGCTACAAGCTTCCCTGAAAGTGGAAAAGGGAAACAGAAGAGGAGACTGGAGGGATGCGGCGTAAGAAGGACTCAACCTGCTGTTGCTGGCTTTGAAGCTGAAGGAAGAGGACACGAGCCGAGGAACGTGGGCAGCCTCTGGAAGCTGGAAGAGCTAAGGAAAGAAAAGGAATTCTCCCACAGAGCTTCCAGAGCGGAACGCAGCCCTGCTGACACCTAGATTTTAGCCTAGTGAGACCCATGTCAGAAGTCTGACCAACAGATGTCAAGGTAATAATTATGTGTTCTTTTAAGCCACGAGATATGTGGTGATTTGTGGCGGCAACAACAGAAAATGAACACAGCACCTAACATGTATAACATGGTTATAAATTCAGAAACTGTGAGCGGCACTGGCCTCGCAAGGTACACAGCACGTGTTTAACCAACACGGCCCTCCCGGGGCCACGCTGCCTTGCTCCGTCCCACACAGTGCTCTAAGGAAAAGGCAGCATTTGCTTTCCTATCCCAGTCTGCCGGGTGGGGGCGGGGGACCAGGTATCGCAGGCCTGGGGGTAATGCCAGGCAGACCCTTCCCAAGCTCAATTAGTCTGTCTCCTCTCTCTTGTCTTCTCGGCCTCCTTGCCTTCAGAATCGAAAACATATTCATTAGAGTCTAAAATAGAGCTTTCCCCACTTGCGATGCCCACTCGTCCTCTTCATTTTATTGTACAGTGACCCTTGTCCATGATGTGTCTTAAAAGTGAAATAAAAAAAAAAAAAAGCTAGTTCAGAACCCAGTGAAAACTCAGTGAGCATTTTGGCAGGAGAGAGAGAAAAATAAGCAAAAACATCTGTTTTCCTAGATTTGGAAAACAAGCTTCTGGGCCTATGGTTCCCGTCTGAAGGGCAAATAAAGAAGGTCTGAAAGAGTCCCAAGCACACCCAAGTAGCTGGTACAATGAGGGGCTCTGATTTTGCTGCCAGTCTGTCTGAGGGCACTCGGCCTCCGAACCTCCAGGATGGCGCAGGGGAGTCCGGCGTCAAAGAAACAGGACTTAAGTTTTTCAGTTTTTCCAGTTTCCCCTCAAAGAATGTTCTCTTAGAAACCCACAGCCCTATTCCCCCAGGACATGCTCAGTGTTATAACTTCACCATAAAAGATTAAGACAAGCCCATGGTCTATAGGCACCCCAAATTTCCCTTGGTTAATGTTAAGCTTGTGACAAAATCCAGAAGTTTCCAAGTTAAGGGTAAACTTTAAAAATGCCTGGCTTTCATTTTAACTCAAACCTGTATGTGTATGAGAGTACCAGAGAGGTTAAGTTGTAGGAAAGGGAACATTTATCAAGTCCGCGATTTGCTTTACATAGGGGTTTCACAGAGACCCCTATTTCAGTTTTGGCTCTCACTTAAATAAAGTAAAAACAGGGCTGCTCCACACAGTCTCTTGGGCTGTGTACGGTACAACCCAGAAGGTGCCATGATGTCGCGTGACCGACGTAGCTCTTCGTGAAAACAAAAGAGTGGCCCTGACCTGGTAGCTCAGTGAGTTGGAGCACCGTTCTCATACACCAAAAGTGCAGGTTCAATTCCAGGTCAGGACAAATATAAGAAGCAACCAATCAATGCATAAATAAAGTGGAACAACAAGTCGATGTTTCTCTATCTCTATTCCTCTCTCTCTTTCAAAACAAACACACGCGCAAACAAAAAACCCTAGGTGTGACTTCAACAATGTTGCTATGGCTTTTCTGGAATGTTTTCTGTTCCTACATATCCTCTAATTAAGGCCTTTTCTGCAAGACAGTGGCTAGGCAACGGGAAAAGCAGCCCGGTGATGGGTTCCAGAATTCTCTCAGCCTGGCATAATATCCTCAACGGGGCATAGAGAAGTCAGGAGACCCATGCATGAATTCTCAGTCTGGCATCAAATCCCTAACTCACGCGGACCTTCAATAAGAGAAGGACCCTCAGCGGGCCAGTTTCCTCTTCCGAGAACCGAATGAGTGGGTAGATTCGATGACTGAATTTCAGGATTGTTTCTAGGTTGCAGAAATCGTATGCAGAAGCTTGTACCCAAAGCAGGCGCCTGCAGGGGCGCTCTTGCTGCGGCCAGGGAAGGAGGAGCTCGGAGCCAGCGCGCTCACTCAGCCCCGCCTCCCTTCTGACCTGGGGCTCTGCGCACGACGGGCAAAACCCGGCCCTTGAAGATCTTTCTATGATCCAGAAACTCTACCGTTCTAAAATTCTGTGCAGACTATCAACATTCAGAGTAAATGCTGTGAATTGCTTTCAATGAATTACCTAAATTGCCTTTAAGGGACTGAGCCCAGTGTGGGAGAAATAAGTACACAGAGAGAGACAGAATGTGTCAGCATCAATGAATGATGCTTTACCCAGTGGAGTTTCAGCCTGAAACATGAAACCCCAGCAGTAAGCCCATCAGGGGTTCGCTGAAAAATATGTGCCGCGGTCAACCCCCCAACCTCCAGCGTCCACAATGGGTTTTGTTCCGTAGCAACAGGGGTCGGGGGGAAAAGGAGGAGGGGGAATCCAAGGGAACAATGTCTATTGCCTCAACCAAGGACTTCATAATTAGCTGTGACTAACAAATGCCACATGGGAACCGACTTGTAAGAAAACATCCCACAAAGCACCCTATTGCCAGTGGGTCAACCGGAGCCTGTAACCCACCTCCTCACAGAGGAGGGAACCGTTTCAGCTGCCTGAAGCTATTGGATGAAGACTCAGATGGATGGAAGCAGGAGGGGATGCTTTCAAGGTGCCCTCCCCCTTGCTCTCCGAATTAGAGGCACTTGGCCTCTCCGGGCTGAAAGTCAGGAGCTGGCACTAAGGGAGTTCACAGAGGCAGAACTTGTTTCAAACAATGTCAATACAAAACAGGTTTTCTGTGTGGAAGCAGGTGGAGATGAAATCACCGCAAAGGTCATCCGTGTTTGCAGTACACGGTGCTGTGGGCAGCAGGGCGGTGCTGGACCATAAATCCTAGGCTTGGACAGGTGAATGGCTGTTTACTCCCCTACCAACTTCAGTGGGGGCTGGGCGTGCCCCAGGAAAGCAGGGCTTGGAAGCGAGAACTTGGTGCTTGTTCAGCTCAGGTGGGCTGCTCAGGTTCACAGCCCCGGTATGGCTCAGTACCACAAACTCTCCATGGACAAGAGGGTCCCGGTCAGGCTATGTCACAAAGACTTGGGATTCTTATTTTTTATTTTATTTTGAATCCTCACCAGAGGGTATGTTTATTGATGAGAGAGAGAAAGAGAGAGAGAGAGAGAGATGAGAAGTATCTATCAGATTGCCTTTTGTATGTTCCCCGACCAGGGATTGAACCCACAACCTAGATATGTGCTCTGACCGCGGATGGAGCCCACAACCTTCCGGTGTGTTCACAGTGTCCTAGGTGCCTCCCGCAGAGGTGAGGGCTTGGAAGGCCCAGGTGGGTTCCACTGGAGTTCTGCCTGGAAGCTATGAAGGAAAAAATGCAAGGGCTCAAATACCAGACCGAAGAGCTGGTGTTCTGGGCATGCCACTTGGAGGTATGAAAGCCTGGGGGTTCTGTAAAAGATGGCCACTCTTGTTTCGTAGATAGTGGGTATGAGCACAGATTATGGAGTCCAAGGACCCATGTTCAAATCCCGGTCTTCTACTTACTGGCTTCTCTGAGCCTCAGTCACCTCATCTTTCAAATAGAAACAGAGTATCTGTCTATGTGAATAGAGTGAGGTAATTTACATAAAACTTTTGGCAGACTACTGTCATAAAGTGTTAATGTATACCTTTTAATTTATACATGCTATACATTAGCAATAGGCGCACAGGTACACACACACACACACACACACACACACACACACACGCAGTTCCTCTCTCTCTAGAATTTCCCAAGCTATGGCTCATCAAATCATAGACATTCCAGTTTTAGACTTCTGAAAAGTCCCCAGTGAGCAGGCAAGCATTACTAGATGGCTACAGGGACCCTGATTTCCTCTGGCTGAGTACTTATTAAAAGGCACTCCCCCCGCTCCCTTCTGAGTGGAAGTTTTTCAGGGAGGCGCGCGCTCACTTGCCGCCTGCCTCAGTCTCGCACAGACAACCCCGTGGAATGTGAGAGCACAGGGCAAAGCGGTTAGTCAAGGCTGCTTAGCCGGCTAGTACAGGTGGTTAGATTTTGACAGGAACTTAAATCGGGGAAGTTCAAGGAAGAAGGTTACTTTGGGTCCTTGGAATATTTATAATAGCGGGGGTCGGAGAGGTTCACTGGAGGAACTGACAAGCTACTTATTAATGACATCACTGCTGCCCAGCACCTCCATGAAGCGAAACCCAGACTCTGGGAGCCGGTGGGTTCCCACTTACACTTTGGTTTCTAAATGGTGGCGTTTCAGAATGGCAGCCTCCTCCAGGCCTGGCACTCCTGGCCGCCACGGGCCCATCTCTGACTGCATGTCACACCAGGTCCAAGAGAAGCTCATTTAACCACCGCTGGTTAAAATCACACCGCACTTCACAGCGCCTTTCACATGCCATGAAGCTGTCATGATAATTCTTGATCCCTGGCTCACCTGACAGCTCAGCCCTCCCTTGACTGCAAAGCTTCCCATCCGTTAGAAAAAGCAGTTTCCCTGGCACCAGATGTGTCATCCTGAATATCCAGATGAAAGGCAGACACCTGGCCCGCTCCCCACCTTGCCTCCTTTTCTCTTCTCAGCTCTGCAGAGCCAGCCTTCTCTCCCCAAGTCCCTCCACTTGGCAGCCTGGGAGTTACTTTTCCATGCAATTAAAAAGATGTCTCGCGTTAGCTGATGGAGGCACTTCGCATCTTGTACAGCAAGGCGACATACACACCCAATGGCCAGGAGAGGGAGGGACAACTTAAACTTCAGGGCAGGATTTACGCCCCTGTGCAGCTGCCTGGCCCCAACCACGGGGGGCTCAGCTGCCACCAAAGGGCAGTGCCGGCTTCTCTCGCACCAGCTGTCTAGTCCCATCTCTTCACTATGACTTTGGAAGTTGGTCTTCCGTTACGAGGGCCTTGGGATGAAAAGAGATACTGTTTTGATAAAGGATGGGTCTGGGTGAATCATGTGGGCTGTGCGCCGCGGACAGGACAGGAGCAAATCCTACCTGAGGTAGTCACCAGAGGCCCATGAGCTAGGAACAGGGGCTTCATAAACCCAGGCAGCACATGCTCCGGGCTTTACGAACATGCCAATGGTGTCCCCTTCTGTAACTAATAAGGAACAAGTGTCAGAATTAAGCCTCTGTTGCCCATTTTCCTTTCCTCTGCCGGAAAGGAGATGATGTAAGCAGAGTTTGCTTTAGGAGCTAAGGGGGAAAAAAGCACTATGGCCTGTTTTTGAACTTGGTGTGCCCTGAATTATTAAAAATAACAGTGTCTGCCTGGCCCTGCCAAGCATACCTGGCTTTGATCTTATAAACAAGTTCATGGCAGGAAGAGGAAGATGTTCAATCCATTTCCCTCCCATAGGAATGTGAGGAAAAGCGTGCCCATCCATCGTGCGAAGAGCTCGACAGGGCAGAGCCAAGAGCACGGCAGGAGTTCTGTCTGGCTGGGCAGGTGAAGTGGAGGTGGGACAGATCTTGGTGCTTCCAGGAGTGTCTCTCTGTTTTGCAGCGGAGGAGATCAGAGGACCAACGCCAAGGCACCTGATCAGAGGATGGGCCCTGACTCAGCAGCTCCCAGGAGGACTTGCACTGACAGCTAACCCCCGGCAGGGAGAATTCCTCAAACAGGGCCACATCACAGCATGCATCATCCAGGTTAGATGGAAAAAGGCAGGCTTAGAGATGGCGAGAAGCAGAAAGAGAAAAGCAGCATTCACCTTGCCCCTTGTTTTTGCAATCATTTTTTACTATGGTAAAAATATATAACATAAAATCAAACATTCTAACCATTTTGAAATGCACAGTTCCGTAGCACTGGGTACACTCGCGTGGTTTGCAATCATCACCGCTAGCCATCTCCAGACAGTTGCCACCATCCCTAACAGAAGCTCTGCAGCCATTAAACAATAAGCTCTCCATCACCTTCTGCCCACAGCCTCTGGCAACTACCATTCTATTTTCTGTCTCTAGCAGCATGGCTATGCTAGGGTGCCTCATGTAAGTGGAATCATACAATATTTGTTCTTTGGGGTCTGGCTCATTTTGCATAGCCCAGTACGGTTCATCCATGCTTATAGCACGGGTAGGTTAGAAATTCATTCCTTTTTATGAATAAATACTATTCCACTGCATGGGTACACAGAATTCATTTTTTTTCATGTAAGGTTTCTCCAAGTCTAAGATGCAGGAGGCACTAAGCTTGGCCAGATGGAGGCATGGGTGGTAAGTCTGAGTCCCTTTCTCCATGAAGTGTGCAGTTACCAGACTGCAAGCCCAGTGCGGACGGGCTCAGTATGGTATTTCTGGGGCACTGACTCTTTCAACAGACATGACCCGGATGCTTGTTATGAGCCAGGTCCTGTCAAGGTCGGTGCCGGGAATAAAAAATTGAGCTCAGTTGCCAGGATAAACCCACAGCTCACCATTTCATAAGTGAAGCTGCCCTGGACAGAAGTCTTTAAACTCTGGCTTTTATTTCTAAGTAACTTAATTTCAGAGAAACTTGGGGAACATCAGAATGATCTGAGAATTAACCCAGCAATTTCAAGGACAGACTGTCCCCCAGGCCAGGAAATGACCAATGGCTTATTTCCTCATGCACACACCCCTTAATAAGGCTCTTTGGCTGAAACCAGGACCACAAAACACAAACCCGTGTCCTAGTAAGAGACTGAGCCCGTGAGAGTGGCGTGTGTCACATACCTGGCTGGCTCCAAAGCACAGGACAAACAGGACAGCGGAGGAGGTGGGAAGATTGCCAAGTACTCAGGCAACTCAGCAGAGAGCGCCGGCACCTCCCTCGCCCCTCTTTCCTCCCCCGGAGACATGTCACAAAAACTTAGCAGGCAGAGAGTGTTTTTGTAACTTAGATTTCCCAGAAGAGTCAAAAAAAGAAGAGAGAAGGTGGGTTCAGGATTAGCTAGATGTTTGTCATGTTACATAGTGAACTCTTAAAAATGGAGGGACTGATGAAATCTCTGCCCCCCAAAGGAGGTTAATACAACATTTCATTATGTTTAGTTTAGAATGTGTGCATGTGCGTATGTGTGGTCACACATTTACATTGCTAATGCTGGTTGCTTTCTATATTATTTCATTTTCTAGGGCCCCAGACAGATATAGCTGGGGAGGATTGTAATGTTTAGACAACCTGCCACCTAAAAAAGTGATCCAAAGAGAGTTAAGTTTTAAGTGGACAATAAAATACTACGTAGCTACTCATTAAGCATAACAAGGAAGCTTGGAAGCTCAGTGACTTCCGTCTGGTTCACCACCGTGTCCCCGAGCACCAGGCACAGAGAGCAGACACTTAAGTGTTTGCCGGATGAATGAAGAGCGAGCGCTCATGAAGAGTGTATAACTTCAGGAAGGAATGTGTATTCCTTGATGGTCAATAGAAAAGCAAAGTATCAATTCACATTTCAGGAGAAATTCAAGTGTGCAAAAAATGCTTAGGAAAAAAAAAACCAGACCAACACGCTGAATGAATGGTTATCTTCGGGTGGGAGAAGGATTAAGGATGATTTTTTTTTCTCCTTTTTTTCTGTTTATTATTTTCTACCTTTTCTATACTGACTTTATATTGTTCAGAAAGAAAAGAATTATTCAGCCTAAAAAAACTCCGTTAAGCCAAATGCAAGTCGAGCATGGAGAGAAATATCTGGAGAATTCATTATCTATTTAGATTCTACTCTCATGGCAAAGCAAGTCCCTCCAGGGGTGAAGAAACTGGTGGATCGGGGGCGCTTTGGCCAGGACGACGATGTGGGGCTTGCCTTTTCCTCTCCCTGCCTCCTTACCATTCGTGGGAAGAGAAAGGCGCCCTGGGCAGCAGAGGTCTTGTATTCATTCAAGTAATTCAATACACATTTACGGAGCGCCTGCTGTGCGCCGGGCACCTCTCCCCTGGCGGTGCTTCATCTCTCATTCTACAAGGAATTTCAGTTTAAATGTAGATAACATTTTATAACTGCACAGTGCTTATGACAAATCATTCTCACAATAACCCTGAGTGGTGGGCAAGGTATTCATTTTACAGAGAGTGGCCCACAGAAATAGGAATTTCAGTAACTTGCCTGAGGTCACATACTGCTGAGATGGCATGAACATAATTTTGCAGTGCCGTGATTACATACGCAAGGTTAAAAGTTAGGCCTAGATTCAAATTCTGACTGTTTCCCACTCAGCACTGTGACCCTGGGCAAGCCCGATCTCGGATTTCTCATCTATAAAATGGAAATAATACCAGTCACAAGATTTGTTGTGAGAACTGAATGTGGTGATATATGTAATGCTTTTAGCAGGGTGTTGGCCCTCTATTAAGAATTAGATTTCAACTCTTATCATCATTATGAATGCTAATATTATAAATATTATCACCAACTCTTTGGTTTTTGTTTCCTGATTTATCTTCTTTGTACCCACACGAAATGTACCTTCTCCCCATTTCTCAGATTTAGAATGTAGATGCCAAAGAACTGGGTGAATATGTCTTGCCAAAGCAACCAGTGACGGCATTCATGTCCTGGGGGACCAGCTTCGGATAACGGGACAGCACAACTTGCCGTTCAAAGACGGGCTCCAGTCCTGGCTCTTCCAACTTACTTGCTACATAACCATGCACAGGTGACCTCTCGAACCTCCTGTTTCCTTAACTGTGCAATGGAGTAGAAATTCCTATGAAACTTGCAAGGTCATCAAACAACTGGGCATGTAGAAGCCCCCCACTAAAGGGAAAGTGCCTTCTGATAAAGTGCCTTCTAATTCCCATCTCACTGGCTGTCCCTGTTGCCTGTTTGTGCCATTTGAAAAGCTCAGAAGAACTGGAATAAGTGACAAGTAGGTCAGATGTAAGTTAAACTGTTGGCCCCATTAATCTACCATTTTGGCTCTAAACGACTAGTTTCAGTCCAGACCGATTTAGTAAAGAGAGAAAACGGTGACGGCAAACTGGCAGTACACACAATCAGAGGAATGAGTGAAAAGCTTAAGCTGCCCCTTCAATTCAGAGGTTAAAGCAAGCAGACAGACCCTGGTGTCTCCCTCACTGTGTGCCAGCCAACCATATATTATTCATTGGGCTCAGCAAACATTATTGAGCACCTTCCACTGCGGGGCTCTGGCAAGGCCTCCAGGGAGAGCTAAACACGACGAGAGACCATCCCAACCTGCCACCTGGTTGGGATAACGAGACAGTCGCAGGCAAAATTGGTCTCCTCTCTCTCTGCCCATTAAAATTCTACTGCGCCCTCAAGGCTCAACTCACGTTTTTCCCAAGAAGCTTTCCCTATGCCCTCAGCACTTTGTTTAATTGTCATCTGTGCAATTTGTCAGACTCTGCGTTATTACTGGCCTGGGTCTGTGCATGTGTGTGTTTTAACTTATTTCCCACCTGATTCCAACAAGCTTTCGAGGCAAAAGTTGTGTCAGGAATATGTCTATCTCCCCCAACAGATTGTAAGCCATGTCCTATTTCTGTTGGGCTGTCTAAGATCTAACACAGTTAGCCTGATACATAAGAGAGGTCAAGAAAATATTTGTGATAATGAAAAGAGCAAGAGTTTCGGGTTAGTGCCCAAGGGAGAGAGCCAAATAATATATGGGACTAGAAGTTAGGATGGGGCAAGACAGATTCAGGTTGGGTTTTTAAACAACAAAAATCACTTAAAAATACTTCATTGTCTTCTTTCATCCTCTGCTTCATCTAACCTGCTGTCGATTCCTTCTAGTAGCCCACAGACATAGACAACAGTGCTGTGGTGGCCAGAGGGATGAAGGGGCACGGGCTGGGGACATCTGTAATAGTGTACATGATTAAAAAAAGACAAATGCAAACAAATGGCACAAGGATTAAAGGAAAGAATTTAATGTGATTATATGATCATTAACATAAATTCAAAAGAAACAAAAAGCAAATTTGTAATGAGAGGGTTTAGACAGATTGCTGGATACAAAGCAATGTAAAAAATAATGATGTTTCTATATATGAACAAAGAAACTACAATTTTGAAAAAAAATTTAAAAAGAATAAAAATATTTCATTATCATGTCGGCCTTTGCTGTCAAATACGAGAGTCACCACCGAGCACTCAAGATGTGGCTAGCGTGAACCAAGATGTGCTGTGAACAGGGAACACGCACATTATTTCGGGTACGTCACAGAAAAAAGAACGTAAAAATATTTTGACTTCTATATTACATGTTTAAGTGATAATATTTTGGAGACAGTAGGTTAAAAAATTACATTATTAAAATAAATTTTACTTTTTTTCATTTTTTAATGAGGCTACCAGAAAACTTTAAGCTATATATGTGGTTCCTGTTTTACTTCCGTTGGACAATGCGATCACGGAGTGCCCAAATGTTTGCACTATGACTCAGTAATCCCTGTTTAAGGACCGTTTCCTGATAAAGTAATCCAAAAACAAGAAAAAAATGCTGTGCGCCAAGTTATTCACCAGAGCGTTCTTTTTAAGAGCAAGATATCAAAAACAAGTATATCCTAAATTCTGTGTAACAATAAGAATGGTTAAGAAAATTGCTATGACTGGAATAGCCAATAATATGTATATTATGCAACCACTAGTTATGAAGACAAGGTAGCAACATAGAAATCCTTAAGACAAAATACTGCTTGGAAAAGTTAGCCCACAGCACAGTGTTCGAATTTACATATAATCTACATGTAAGCATGTTCTTTTCATCACTCATTATACACTTGCCGAACAATTACTACACACCAGGTTCTATATTGAGGGAAGATCAGAAATGGAAGGGGATGTGAAGGCAGCCAGGTAAACAGACAATTGGGTGTACAGACGGAAATACAGACCACGTGAGGCTGCCATGCGAAGGACGTCACGTCTGACCTTTCCTGGGATGAGCAAGGACTGGAAAAAGTGTGAGGAAGAACAGGGTAGCTATTCTTTTGGTCAGGAGTGGCATGGAGGTCTCTTCAGATTTCCAAGCTTTCCTGGATTTTTATTTAAAAAGAAAAGCAAGAGTGGAAATCGGCATCTGCCTCCACGGGGGTCCTGACCAGCGAGCATCTGCAGTCAGACCTGTGTCTGAGCCGGTGCGAACGCCTCCCTCTTGCACCTCACTGAGTCTCAGTTTGCTCCTCTGCAGGCTGGAGATAATTCCAGCATCTACTTCATCGATACATTGTTGAGAAAATCGAATAAAATCATCCACGTAAAGTTCTTAGCGGGGTGCTTGGCACATAATAAGCATTAAATAAATGTTGATTTTATTATGATTAGTGTAACGATTGGAGGACTCTCATAATATAATTGATCAGGATGACAAAGCAGAAGGGTGGAACTTGCCTGCTCCTAACACTACTTTGTAGCTGGTACCGGGTCACTTATTTTCACTCCAGAGTCTTTCTTAGCCATTGAATTTAACTCAGCCAAGGCTTCTCCTTCATTTTTTATGCCTTGAAGGATGATGAAATTATAAATGTTTTATATAATGTGATAGTAAAATAATTTAACCAGAGAATTATTTAGGTCTGCTCTCACTCAGCAGTATAACTCATACAAAAGCCAGACTGACTGCACTGTCATTTCAAATTCCACTCCCTCCCCCATCAGCATGTTACTCATTCTGTTCCAATCCGCTCAGAATATTAAGAACAACTTAGCCACCTCCAGGTGATCTCGAAAACAAAACCAGGTCAATCATCCTGTTGTTTTTTTAAAGAGTTGTTGATGAATTCAAGAAATCTGGAAAAAGAAACAATTCATTTTTCTGATTCTCAGTCCTGCTCTTTCTCCCATAAAAGACTAAACACATTTACACGAAAACAGACTCTTTGTTTTATAAATAGAACATTGTTCAAGGTTTTCTAGAGGTGTCTGCTAAAAATAAAGAGGGTTACAGTTTACATCTTTATAGCTTTCAAAACAAAACCAAAAAGCCTGCGCTTGACTAAATGTGTTATATTTCTATTTTGAAAGTCATCTTTATGTGAGCCAGGTCTGATTTCTTGAAATGAAATTCCCCAGAAATTAGATTTCCTATGTTTATACAAGGTGTGCCTATGTAATGACACCATAGTGGCTTTTATTTTTTGACACCATAGTGTTTTGTTTTGTTTTTAAACATATGCCCCAGAATGAATACAAATGAAAGTTATACTTCCATCCTATCAAGTACTCACAGAATTCCTTTTGAAAATTGCTTACTTTGAGAAGTACGATAACCATTTCAATATATAAGCTCTAGGTTATCTGCTCACAAATTAACAGCATGCCTGTGAAGCTGAACCCGCTGGTCCCCGAATGCTGAACTGTGTCCTGCGATGTTTCTAGGTTGCCCGGTTAGAACTTGTTAAGTGGCATGTTGTAGAAACAATGCCAGGTTCCTAGGCACGTTCCCAGAGGCCAAGTTAATTCAGGTGACTAACCTACAGTGACAAGGACAGTGCTAAGACCTCTACCACTGCTAGGACTGTGAATGTGAGAAAGGGGCCGATTTTCAGCTCTGAAAGCAAGCAACAAGTCTCTCCTTGCCCTGGTGCGACTGGTCCCCAGTCTCTAGAGCAGTTGTGGCTCTGGGGCCAGGGACAGAGACTAAACATTGGGCAGAAAATAATTAAGGTTTCCTGGTGTAACTTTCGGGGCAGCATTTCCCCGACTAGGTCCAATAGATCTGATCTGCTAAGAGTGCTCTGGAACACAACAGATTTTACGGTTTTTCAAGTTTGAGAAATACTATTGCCATTTCCCTTCCATTTTGGGGGTATAAAGTAAAAATTAACATGGCCAAGACTCTGCGAGGCCCTGCTGAAGAGAAATGTGTTTAACTTGATAGAGCTGAACATGTTCCAAACATATCAGGGCCCTATGAAGCCAGTCCCAATTTCTTCAATAATGCCTATTAAAAATAGTTAACATTTATTTAGAAAACCTTATGATGTGGCAGGTACTATTCTCAACTCTTACGTATGTGAAATCATTCAATGCCCACAGCATCTCTTTGAAGGGTAAAATTAACCTTATTTATGAATGTGGATACTGAGGCAAAGACAGGTGAAAGATTTCCAAAGTCACACAGAGACCCCTGTCGAATCACCACACCAAAATAAACCATGGAAAGCAATCTCCCTGTAGGTCACTTTAGGAAGCAGTGTCCAACGGGTAGGTCCAGGCCTGTTGTAGACGGCCCGGGAATCCCGTTCTTTTCTTTCGCTTTCATATACTTAAGCCCATGAGTCTTTAGAAGCTGGATTTGAAAATTTTCGAAAGGTTACAAGTTTCCATCTTTAGCAACAAAGAAAGACAAAGTCTAACAATGGGTCTTAATTCATAAAAGCCTGAAGATGCACACATATGCCTCAGAGAAAATCAGGCCTACCTTAGCCTGGTGTATGAGTTTCCTACTGTTGCTGTAACAAGTTGTTGCAAATTTAGTGGCTTAGAACAGCACAAATTTATTATCTTACAGTTTTGGAATTCAGGAGTCCAAAAGCTGTCTCATTTGACTAAAATCAAGGTATTGGCAGGGCTGGTTCCTTTCAGAAGCTCTAGGGGAGAATCCATTTCTTCGTCTTTTCTAGCTTCTATAGGCCACCTATGCTGCACGGAGTGGGGAAAGAGACAAGGCCACGGGCTTCTCCCTTCCTCATCTGCAGTCCCTCTGGCCTCTGCTTGTGTGGTCACACGTTCTGTCACTCTGACCTTCCTGCCTCTTTCCTAAAAGGGCCCTTGTGATTACCTCGGGCCCACCGAGATAATCCAGGATAATCTCCCCATCTCAAGGTCCTTAATATAAATATATTTGCAAAATCAATTTTGCTATGTAAGGTTTACAGATTTGGGGGATTATGTTGTGGTCATCTCTGCGGGCGTGGGGGGGGCATTACTGTGTCTAGCCCATTGGTCTTGCACTGCTGGTGAGCTAGAGAAAAACAGTCAGGAACCTGAAATTGGCGGGGGTGGGAGAGAGCAGATGGAGATTCCCTTTGGGGCAAAAGAGACAAGGTGACGTGGGCTTCTCCCTTCCTCACCTGCCCCCTTTCCCATCACCAGCTCAGTCAGCTATGATGGTCCTTGAGCAGCAGAGGTGGGATGAAATAGGCAGGGATGCCCTTCTCAAGCAGGTGTGCGTTTATCCCCAGGGGGTGTGGTTCTACGCCGGGGCCACCTGAATCCACAGTTCATCCTCATCTGTCATTCCAGAGCAATAATCTTCCTTAGAGATATTGAGATTTTAGAAATTGAAACCACCCTTTTGATAATGTTACAAGCACAGGTATATTTCTGGTTCTGCTTTAAAACACTTTTTTAATGTTGCTGGTTGGCAGAGTGTATGAGGTGACACAAGGTACCTCCAATGGTAACAGTGATGTTTAAATAAATTAACCCCTGTGAAGTTCTCAGATCAGTCAGTGCCTGGTACACGGGAAACTCTCAGTAAGTGTTGCAATTTGATTTGATTGTTTTGCTGCACCACTACTAACACAGTTAGAGTTGCCTGCCTGCCAGGGGCTCCTTTTAGTCTCACAACGACGCTGTGAGATACGACTGCCATCTTTCCCATTGCACAGACGGTCCAATGAGGCCAGGTCTACAGCATTTAAATCACTTGATGAGGGTCACACATCGGACTGGCAAAGCTGGGATCCCAACTCTGTCTCCAAAGCCCACAGTTTCAGCGTTTCCATTTCTCCTTCCAATCCGCAGCCCGGCTTCCCATGGGGCTGGCAGAGCACGTCACAGTCACTAGTAAAATCGGAGTTAGCGGAGCTTTTGAGTGAGTTCCTAAGGGGCCCTCGTTGGTAGGCCTTCTGAGTTACTAATTCTTCAAAGAAGAAATGTCTGCTTACTTCCTCGCTGGCGCCAGTGTTTTAGAAAGTGAGGGAATCTGAATGTGTACCCCCCACCTTCCCCAGTCCCTTTTACGTTCCATCTGATGACCCACTGTTTCCCGTGCGAAATGGTTTCAGCCTATAGCTAGTCAAATACCTTCTTCTCGGAGGTTTTTTATGAACAGTATCAGAAAATGGCGTTGTCTGACTTTTCAACAACTGGAAAATTCTAGCAGTCAGAGTTTTGCTGGCTCTCCCTGAAACAGAAAACTTTGAACTAGCAGTGGCAGTGACATGGAATCGCAGTGGCTCTATATTTAGAAGAATACCTAATACACACAAACTTCACTCCGCTTCTGAGGATGCTGGCTAAGCACATCACGGGGAGAAAGCGAGAAAAGCCCATTGCCCCAAATCTCGACAAAGGTGAAGAACAGGAAGCTTTGTGAGGCCATCAGCAACGACACTGGCTGGCGGACAAAGCCTGACCGTCCACCCACAGCTCTCTCTAGGCTCGAGTCGTTCTTGGCTTCGTGAGCTTGAAGTAACTCGGGGTTTGAATTTCCAGCTCTGCCTCTACCAACAACTGTTAAACACCCTATGTTAATCCACGGGGAATCAATCCATAAAGAGAAGGAATTTAGTCTCAGATCAGCCTGTCTGTAAATGTCACGTTTATTTTTCCCCCCCACAAGATACAGGGTGAAGGAGCTCAGGAGAGCACGTTGAATGCTGTATAGTAGAAACACAATACGGATACCAAGAGACCTGGTTTTTGAACCTGCCTCTGAATTACACACCGTTGTGTCAGCTGTGGTAAGCTACTAAACTCCTTTATGCAGCTGCTCCTACCTCTGCCCACCAATGGGTAAAGTGCTGACGGTCAGTGTATATTTTTTCCACCAATTGTCAACATAACCTGCCAACCCCAGAGAACAGAGCTTGGTATATAAATGACGTAATTTTCTTTAGTGTCTGTTTTACTCTCTAAATTGTGAACTCCATGAGGGGAGGCATTTTTGTCTCAGCTGAATCTCCAACAGTGCCTGCGCCTTAGTAGATACCCAGTATGTATGAAACGCAAGCACAAACTGGACCGGCAGCACGGTGCGGTGCTGTGGTTCTCAAGCTTTAGAGTATACTGGAATCACCTGAGAGGCCCACCCCAAAGTTCGGAAGGTCCAGGGAGGGGCCTGGGAATGTGCATTTTCAACAAGGTCCCGGGAGCTACTGGCGATGTGGGCCCTGGGACCAGAGCTTGGGAAGCACTGGCTTCATGGTAAAGAGCTGGCTTCTTTGGCAGACTTTCTTAGTTCAAATCTTGTCCATTAGCTCAATTTACCTCTCTGCATATCAGCCTCCGTGTCTGTAAAAATGCACATAACAACAAAACCTCCCTTGCAAACTTCCTCTATATAAAACACTTCCAACGGGACCTGGTATTTCATAAACATTGTATCTGTTATTATTATTGGGATTTTTTTCTTTCCTGCTTTGATGTTTTAGTCTGTGTTTATGTTAGTTCTTTCCACAAAAAATGTGTATGTATAATTTGGAAATCC
The DNA here is from genome assembly GCA_004026545.1 of Mormoops blainvillei. Lineage (NCBI taxonomy): Eukaryota > Metazoa > Chordata > Mammalia > Chiroptera > Mormoopidae > Mormoops > Mormoops blainvillei. The sequence continues at coordinate 108,352 of PVJD01002754.1, forward strand.
TGGACTTCACCTCCATAGGTACTCCGGACATGGCTGGGCCCCACATTTCCCCATTAAGATCTGTGTGGATTTCGGCCTTTGCTGAGTAACAGGAAGAGATTTCTCAATAAGTCAATTTTTAAAGTGAGCACCTGTATCTTCCAAATCAAGCAACTTCTAGGTTCCAGTGATAAAGACATCAAACCCCCCGACCCCCCACCCAGAAAGGATGGCCTGGCGGTCAAGGCCATGATGGACACCACCTCTCTTAGGCTGCCTGGGTTGGCCCTGGGAGGTGCAGAGAGCTCCCTCTGTTTGGGCTGAAGGAAATTAGCAGCGGAACAAATTAAAACAACAATCAGATTTAAGTGGCCTCTATCAGGAAATTAACTTTAATGGATATTGTCATCACCAGGCCTACCTCAGAGTTGTGCTGCTCACAGCGTTGGGATGCAATAAAAACTAGGGCCTAAACCGAGTTACCCACCCACAGCTTGGAATGAATTTTCTTTTTACTACCTTATGTTTGCTTTAATATGTTCCTTTCCCTGTTCATTCAAGCTTTTCTATGATTCTATTAAACTGATTGCACACCTCTGCAAATGATTGCACACCTTACCTGAGCTGAAACCTCTAATGGGGACTGGGAGATGGATTTCTTGCTTTGTCACTTTCTGTTAAGTGAGATCTGAAAGCTTCTCTTTTCTCTGTTACACCCCAACTCTAGAATGGTGAGGGTGCTTGAAGGGACTGCTTTCTAGTTCTATGTTACAACAAAGTCCTGGTCTCGCAGGAGAAGAGCATCTGCCTTGTTCCCTGGGCACAGGGATGTGACCTGCGGCTCCTCTGGAACGCCCCTTACTTCATTTCCAGGCTGAGTCTAGTCACTGGCCTTCCTCTGCCCACCTGGTCTATGTGCAACCTTCCTTCTCCACTCAGAACGCCTCTAGGTTCTGTGTGGACATTGAGGTTGGGGGATTAGCTGTCCTCTTTACTAGCTACCTTGAAATCAAAGGTCAAGATCAAGATCAGCACATCCAGGGCAACGCAAGGAGGGCAGATAGTGGGAATCTGACCTCATGAGAGGATCTCTGACTTGTTAACACAATGAGCCCTCAGGGCCAAGGAGCAGGAACTGTGGGGGACACAGAGCTGACAGGCCTGGCCATGCAGCCCATCCGATAGCAGCACATGCTGGGTAAGACCATGGGTTCTGGGGCCGGACAACTGGGTTTGGATTCTTGTTCTACCACTTATTAGCTGGGCGAACTCTGGCAAAACCTCACTGTGCCTCAGTCTTCTCATCTGCATAACTGGAATAACAGTAGTTTTTCCACCTCCAGGGGTTATCACGAAGCTTAGTTAAAATTTGTAAAACAATTAGAATGTTCCTGACACATATTAAGTGATAGGTGTTTGTTAAATGAATAAAATGTATTGAGCCCTACTATGTGTCAGAGATGACAAAGGCATGGCTTTTATTCTCAAGGAGTTCTTGGTTTGGTAAAGGAGACATACTTGAGAAGAAGGTCATGTGTACGGAGGAATGAACTCTAGTTGGAGGATAATTGCAATAGTTTCCATTTATTAAACACTTATTAGAGTTCTTCAAGTATGATAGTCTCAAGTAACCTGTGAAGAGTAGGACTAAGAAAGCTTAAGTCACTGAACTAAGAGGTCACGGCCAAGTGACCGGGCTGGGACTTGGAAGCAGAACTGCCTCCCTTCAAAGTTCATGGTGTTTCTCCTGATAAAGAGGTGAGACCCTCAGGAAACCATGTGCCATGGGCCCTGCATCCCAGTAGAAACGGGTGGGGAGAGACGGCAAAAGACTTGTTTTCTTTTCTTTCTTTAACCCACAGGTAACTGTGCGACCTTGGAGAAATTACAGACCTCCCTTGCGCTCCAGCTTCTCCAGGTGTCAGACAGCACTACTCTGTCCTCCCCGCACCACCGTGCAGAGTGATTGTGCGATCAGCGGTGATAACCAGGGCCGCCCTAGAAACGTTTAGAATGCCAGAGAAAAGTAAGATGCTCCAGCTCTACGCCTCAGCGTACAACAGCCTGAGTTGCCTGACCTGCCTCCCTGTCTCCCTTGAGCTGTTACCTGCAGCCTTATCTCCTTACCCAAGTGGAAGCTCTAGGGGCCCAGAGAGCACCTTCTCCTCTTTATAACCCAGCGGCATTTTGCTTGGTGTTAGACATGCAGAAAGAACACACTTAACAGGTGTTAAGGAACAGGACTACAAACAAGGGGAAAAGGTTTAAGGAGAAAATGACAAAATATTTCTGAGAACTCACAGAAAGAGTTTGGTAGAACAAGTCAAGTGGGACTAAAACAAATGAATTGGGAAAGGAACGCTGTCTGGTTCTCAAATAGCATGCCTTCAGATAAACTCAGACCCTAGTACTTCCAGATTCAGAAAAGAACAAACCCTCCAAACCTCTAAAGGTTTGCAAATCACTAATTATGTGGCAATTATTCTATTTTGGGCTTTTGCTAATGAGATCTGGGAAGTGTCTTAATTACCCAAAATTATGAAAATAATTTCAAACTTGACTCTAGGGCTAGTTTTACTCCACTTAGGAAGAAAAATATAAATGAATGTGCACGGGGTTATTTTTTATTACAAAACAGTCTGAATTTGCTGGAACTCTAGGCCCCTATTGTAAACTCAAGTCCATAGCATCCCGACACTTAAATGGTTGATGTTTCAGACACCTGTGCAGTGTCACTATTATGTGCCATAAACTGCTAGTGGATTTACGTAATTTCCAGAAGAAGGTCTTAGAAATCCCAGTTCTTGCTAAAGGAGGAAAAGGTGAATACTCTGCACTTACGATGAAGGCCTGGGACACAGTTTGGACATGACAGTAGAGGACAAGAGGGAACAGTAAGCTTGTTACATAATATATGCTTCTCCTCATGAACTGCTTCATATAGCCAAGTAAAAGTGAATCTCCTCAGATAATACTGTAACCTATTTGTATATACCTTTGTAATGCATGGACTGTTTTTGTGATGCCATTAGGGAGGGGAATTTACCATATTTTGCCGTGTATAATGTGCACTTTTTTGCCAACATTTTTGAGGGAAAAATAAGGATGCACATTGTGGGCGGGTAGCACTAAAACGTGGGCGCATGCTACCCATGGCAAAATAGGGTAGTGTGGAAGTTTAAGCCCAATTCTTGGTCCTCTCACCAACTATATTGCCTTAAGTTACTTAACGTCTTGTAGCCTCAGTTGCCTCCCTCAGGTATAAATCTAGGTATGAATTATATCAGCCCACAGGTTAATTAGAGTCAATATATGTAGAGCACTGAAGACACCTTAGACCAGGGCGTCAGCAAACTATGGCCTGCGGGTCAAATCTGGCTTGGTGACTATTTACACAGAGAAAGTTTCACTGGAACACAGCCATACCTATTCTTTTGTGTATAGTCTGTGGCTGTTCCCACACTGCACCGACAGCTGAGGGGTCACAGGAGAGACAGACAATACGGTCTGCAAAGTTTAAGATATTTATTATGTGGCTCTTTGCAGAGGAGTATCTCTCCCCCTGTTCTAGACTCTAGAGCACTCAGAGAATGAGGGTGACAAGGGCAGTAGTAGAGTGGGTAGGTATGATTATGGCATTTCACAGAGAAAAGAAAGACCGATAGGGTTGCTTTCCTCACTTACAGTAGCCAAGCTAGTAAGTGCCCAGCCAAGGTTAGGCCCGATGGTGTGACTACAAGCCCAGTGTATTTTCCACTACACTCTACTGACATGCTCATTTCACTCAGTAAACAACCAGGGCTGAGCTGGCGCTGCCAGCCAGTCAGTGGCTGAGGCTTCGTCTTTGACCTCTGAATGAGGTATGCCTGCTTGTAAGTCCTGTTCAAGTGGTGTCGCCACAAGAATGTACCCAAAGGACGCTAAGTCATCCCAGCACAGCCACGTTTTCCAGTGTGTTCTGTGCAACGATAATAGGTCTTGAGTTAAAAACAGGGTGCCACAGTCAAATGTGTTTGTGAAAAGCTCAGTTACAGTAAAAAGGTCTCTTTACACTCCAGGACTTCTCAGAGCCTTTAGGGCACTGGCACACACCACAGCTCTCTGAGAGGACATAGCAGCACCTCCCAAATCCATGCAGCCCCTCCTCCTCATCCCATGAGTTACCCAGAAGGACTGGTGGTCTTCGGAACACTCCTTTATGGTCTCAGAAATAACATTTCCCCATTTGTAGGAAGGGACTATACCTCCCCATACCCAGATGACATATTTTTTAATTAATTAAAAGAAATTAAAACCAAGGAAATGCCCTTTTAATTACAACTGAAGCATTTACTGACCAAATAGTTCCCAGGAGCTATTACTAGAAACACATGCTTTCCAGTGCTGCTGAGAAAAGACTTAAGTAGCAGTTTATGCTCCTTCTAATCTTCCCAGACCTTCCTAATTCTGGGTTGACCATGAGACAATCAAGATCATCTGTTCCCGTGGAAAATCAGAAATGGAACAAGTGAGAGATCATATCTTTTAACGGCAGTTGCCACAATCCCCTTCTATAAAACCAATCACTTTTGGAAACATCTGTAATGTATGAACACTTACAACTGACTACGATCTTGTGGTAATAGCTTAATTATGCCTCCAAAAAAAAAAAAAAAAGGCCCCCTCGTCCCAGGAGCTTGGCAATAGATCTGTGACTGGTTCAGTCTCATATTTCTCCCCCTCTCTGTCCTTTAATTCAATCCCAATTATGAAAGTGGGAAGCATTTCTAGAGCTTTGGCCTCCGAATGCTATTCCGGCACCGTGGCCCGCCCTTCCTTGGGCCCCTTCCTTTTTGACAAATGTTTCCCCATTCTTGAGACTTCTGGGAACAAGCATGGGGCCCCATCGGAGTCCTCAGAGCCCTCCCGCCCTTGGGCTAGATTAGGCTGCCCTCTTGTTCCCTGTTTCTCAAGGTGAAACGCTCATCTCCCTCGAACTGCTCCTTTACTGGAGGGTAAGTCTCCTGGGGCAGGTGTCACTTTCCACTGACACCTCCCAGCCTGGTCCAGGGCCTGGGGCAGGTGTTAGATAAGCATTTCTGCTCTTGGGTCTCTGGCTCACTGGAGTAACTGGCTCAAAGATGGCAAGAAGGGAGCATTTCATATTGGCTCAAGGTGCCTCAAGATAAGCAGACATGTAAGAAATGCTGGGGAGTCGTGGAAGGAGGCGGGAAAAGTCCGAGGTACAGAGAAGCCCCCTCGAGCATGTCAGTTTAAGAAGAAAATCTTGGAACCTTGGAAGGGAAGAAAGATAGAAGACTAAGCTCCAGACAGAAATACACTGGTAATGTTTTAGGGAAAAAAGAAATGGAGCCCAACTAGTTCAGGTCTATGATGTGGGTGCTTAGTCAAATGAAATTCGTGAGTGTTGGGAGAATCGTGTGGGATAGGAAGGGCCCCCAGAGGCAGCAGAGAAACATTTGCTCATCGCCTGCTACGTGTGAAGAAGTGTATGTCAGAGCAGCAGGGATAAAGGGGCCGAGATGAGACCCCCGTGCCAGATCCGACCAACTTCACTGTGTGAGAAGGGAACCAGATGTAAAAATACTTTAAACTACGGTGCTAAGTGTTGGCACGCATTCCTCACTGCATCCGTTCAGCCACACAACAACGTCACTGAGCACTCACTCTGCGTGGAGGCTGCTGTGGCCGCCGCGACCTGGGAGAGCTCTGGGAATATCACATGCAAGGTGACACTGGGACACTTTAAAAAAAAAAAAGTTATCCCTATTAGGCTTTGATTCTAATCTGTTTTGGATCAACCACTGGAGAACTCCCTCAGACGCGGTATTAATGAGAGTATGCCCCTCTGCTCACAGACACTCAGATTCCTGCTCTCCACACCTGCTTCCCCATCCACTTCTGCTGAGGGCTAGTAAGAAATGACATATTTTTAAAAGTTATAAAATAGACACAGCAGTTATGACGTGAAGATAGTGAAAATAACAGCACTAATCATTAATGAGACTTTCCTGTGCGTCGAGCATCAGGCTGAATGCTCTATAGGCTGAAGCTTGTGATTTAAGTGTCAGTAAAGTCTCTGTTTCCAGCTGAGGTATCCAGGACTTAGCAAAGTTCAATAACCTGTCCAAGGTCACCCAGCCCAGGCGAGGGTCAAGCTCTGGTCTGCCTGACTTTAGGGTCTGTGTCCTGTCGCACTAAGCTCCTTTTCACAAGGTAGGAAGGGAGGGGGAGGGATGGAGGGGCAAGAGGTGGGAAGGGAAAGAGAAAAGATAGAGGAGAGACGAAGTGTGAGAGAGAGAGACTAACCGTTCCCAAAAGGTAGCACAGTAAGGTGGAAGGTACCCAGGCTCTGCAAAAAAAAAGCTGGGTTCAAATCCTGGCTCTGCCAGAATGAACTTAGAGAATAGGCAACACTTTGCATGCAGTTGGGGGTAATAAATAGTAGATTTTTCCTCTAGCACCTTCTGTCTCAAGAGAATTACCAGTAAGTAGTTTGCTGGAGTTCTGTCTACTTGAAAACAGTGTGAATCAGTGACATTTGCAGAAGGAAGGCGGCAGAACTATATACTAGTAAACTCATTTAAAGCAGGGATGTAAAAATATTTTACCTTATGCTTCTCCCTGGCACCCAGGTGCTCCGAACTGTGCATCGCTCTCAATCCACATTTGATATGTGGATGAATGCAAATTGCTAAGGGATGCAAGGTGTTCTGGAAAAAGCACCACTTTCAAAGCAGAATAAATGTCTTTTTGTGTTCCTGTCATCTAGTGAGAGTTACGGCAAAAGCAATTATTTTGAAAGGAAACTGATTAAAGGCTTTTGTAATGAGTTCAAAAACAAGTCAAGAAAACAAAATGGTTATTTACTGGGAAAGTCAAAGAAACTAAACAGGATGGAATCGTAGTGTTAGGTGAAAAGTTTGCCCTTAAAGCACAGAAGGGTAGAAAACATGAATCCAAGAGAGGCAACTGGCAGGAGGCATGATTTGCATTCTACCTGCATTGGAAAGTAATGAAAATAAAGCCATGTGCTTAGAGCAGAGCTGTCACTTTCAATTGCTCCAAATTGTTTCTCTCGTCTCACAAAATGCTTCAAACATATCAAATGCACTTGCTTTTCTGAAGACGTAGTCTATAACAAGACTGGAAATTAATAGTGGTTTCTGAATTACTCTCAAACACACAAACCATCATCCTCCCCCGCCCCACACGGGACACTTTTCCAAGATGATCTAACTCTAGGATGGCTAAACCACTTAAAATAAACATTCAAAATAACCTCATCTCAGAGCTGACACAAGAAATAAAATACACATTTACTGCAACCCCAAATAATGTTACAAGGCTTAAAAAGAATACATAAATTAGGGGCTAAAAAAAAAAAAAAGGCTTTTCTTGTAATCATACTCAATTCCACTTTTCCTTTTGGTTTTATATCTGTACTTTTGGGACAGTCCTGGTTTGTTGGAATTTTTCCCACTTTAATTTATTCTCGTTAAAAATTTTTAAATTATTCACTAATGTACCAAAACATCAAAAAATCTTAGATATACTCATGACAGCATTAATTTCTTAAATTGCTCTAACTGTAGGTGACAAGGAACCAGCTACCTTAATTAAATAAATTTCAGGATGTCCTCTGACTTTGTTTGTCAAGGCTTCTGGGAGTGAGTGATCACTCGCATCGGGACGAAAGAACAGGACACACAGCAATTTCTTAACCGCAACTACATTAATTTTTTTTCCTCTTTGGGAATTGTGAAATTAAGTTTGGGGGTGATGAACAGTCCCTTTAAAGCTTCCATCTTCTCTTTCACTCTTATCCCCTGACAATCCCTATCTGAGGTGCTCAGTCATTGCCTGAATGACCTGTGACAAAGAGAAAATGCAGAAAGCAAAAAGCAGGCTGGCCTCATTAAAACGTCCAGCGGGAGAACTCGGGAGACGAGCAAGGGCTGGGTGGGTAAGGCTGGAAGAGCGGGATTACTGTTCAGCCCCCTCACGTCATAGATAAGAACTAAGGCTCAAAGGGTGAACCTGACTTGTCGGGAGAGCCTCATGAACCTCCATTCCACACTTTCCGACTCCCTGGAAAGATCCTTCCATTCCCGGGTTCTAGTCTAACCTGTCGCTAATTAATGTCGCCTTTTTAATTGTGGCACATAAAATGTATCATTTTAACCACTTTTAGTGTATAGTTCGGTGGCATTAAGTACATTCACATTATTGTGCAACCATGACCCCCTTCCACCTCTTTAACTTCTTTATCTTCCTCAACTGAAAATCTGTACCTTTTAAACAACCACCCCCATTCCGCCCCCAACTCAGCCCCTGGCAACCACCATTCTACTTTCTATCTCTATGAATCTGACTACTCTAGGGACCTCAGATGAACAGAATCATACAACCATTGTCTTTTTGTGTCTGGTTCATTTCACTTAGCATGTTTTCAAGGTTTATCTCTGTTGTAACAAGTGCCGGAATTTTCATCTTTTTACGGCTGAATAATATTCCACTGCACGTATATATATTTTGTTTATCGACTCAACTGTTGATGGGCGCTTGGACTGCTTCCACCCCTTGATTATTGTGAATAATGCTGCTGTGATCATAGATGTATAATATATGCTTGAGCTAACATAACCTCTGATCAAGTAATTTCTCCCTTCCTAGGGTCACTATTATCATCTCTAAAATGATGGCAGAGGGGTATGTACCTTCTTGAGGACCCCCTTTTCTCCTGGCACAATCATTTCCCCACAGACAATCCAGTATTTCACTCGGTTGGTTGCAGACAGCTGTTAACCCAGCCCAAATTTAGGGTGATACAAAAGGAGCAGCTTTTCAGTCAAGGTCAAAGATTTCATGTTCCTTCCTGGCCCTGGGAATTCCAACTGTGTACAGAAAATGGGACATGCTAGAGGATCCTGGCAAGCTGCCTCTCCTCCTTTCTCCTCCTTGTGTTTCCTCCACTGGGAATTCATCCGGAGCAAAGACTCTCGAATCAGCTCAAGCTGACAGCCACGTACGGAGCACCTAGCCGGCACCAGGATCTGCGCCAGGTATGCACTGGCCCGCTCTAGGCAGCCCTAAAACTATTTTTCTTTGGAAGATGCCACGATGAAATGGTATGTTTTAAAAAGGGCTAGCTGTTATGCAGCGTGACTTAAGAAGAACGAATTCACTCACTGCAAAGGAAAAAGTACAAGAAAACTTTAGAAGCCTCTCCTGGCCCCTTTGTCCGTGTGTACTCGCACGCTGAAGCCTCCACACCCTGCCAAGCTGTTCCAGTCTTCCTTCCAGGTAGGGTCCAAAATATCTACGGAGCCTGCTTGGCAAAGCAATTTGAGAGCCCCCTGAACATTCCAGTCTGCCTCACGGCTTCCCAAGCCGTCCTCTCCCTATAGGAGTGTCCAACAGCACCGGCGGGAGCTGTTTCTGATGCCACACTCCCAAGGGAGATGAGCAGCCCAATTAGTTTGCCAAAACTGCTCGGCCCCCAGCCCCCGTGCAGAGGTCCAGTCCAAAATGACTTTTTATGCCCAAGCTACTGATTTTCCTGAAAACAGTGACTCATAATGGAAACGCAGACATTTAACTCAAGTGCTCTCTTTGTAACGATTTTGTAGGAGTGTTCTGAGAAGCAAAGCAGCCACAACGTTAACATATCGGGTTTTCTACTAGCGGGGACTGAGGGAAGGAGGGAAAGAAAAGCTGTTGAAAACAAAAGGTCATTTGATTTGATAATGTTAAGAGAACATGAGACTGGCACTCTATGAACTGCACTGCATAAGCTCAGGGTCCTTCTAGGCGGACAGGCCAGTGTCTGTCAGGCGAGCTCACCCTGCCTAGCGTGCCTAGCATCAGGTCCTATCAGTACGTGACAGCGTCCGGTGGACCAAAACCCATCATCCTAGGCTGCCGCGGGCCATGGAATTTCACACAAGTTCAGAACTTCTGACAGTGTGATTTCATAAAAATCCCGAACCCACCGTAGCCTGTTATGTGGGCAAACTATTCATTTTATATTCACCTCCTTGTCGTGTTAGTGCAGAGGTCATCTAAAGAGGAGGCCTAATTAATCAAACTGTCAGAGGCAATGAGGAGGAGCATGTTAATAGGACTTTTATTTCACCCAGAAAAGCGGCGGCCTGACAGGGACCAGAAAATATGGCCCGGGTGTTGCTGTTTATTAGCGATGCTGAGATCAGTGGTAATAGGAGCCAAGCAGTGTGTGGCTGATAAAGTGCAGGGTGTCAAGAAGCAGCAGCAACTCGAAATTAGACTGACAAGAGCCGGCACTCAGAGGATATTGATAGCTGATAAAGAGGAAGGCCGGTACAGAGCGGCACTTCGGAGAGGTTCCCACAGCCCAGAGGGGTCTGCGCAGTTAGGTGGGGGCAGAGGGGAAATGGCAGAGTTCGGAGTCTGTCCTCTGCTGAGAGCTGAAAGGGTTTAGCTTCCCGAGGAATCATCACCCATCCTGCCGGGGTTTCTTCAAAGGCTCCTTGCACCAGTCCCTGTGCCAAGTGCTGCGATGCAGAGATGCACACACTGCCACGCTTGCCACTAATGCTATGCTTACATCAGGGTGCGCACTCCCTTAAAATATGAAGAAAGTTAGAGAGCTTCAAGAGAAAAAATTCCTACCCACACCAAAGAAAACCCCAAATCTGACAATGTCAGGGGTTTCCAGAGCTGATGCCCACTTAGAAACACTGTCTGAGGGGAACCCTGTCTATGGAGTCCCTCATCTGCTGTCACCATCTACTACTGACGAAATATTTTTTCAGAAGTGAATGAGCATTACCTGGGGGGAGAATGCGACAAATCACAAGAGCACCATTTTCCTAACAGGGATTTCCAGTGGAGGACTGGAGAGTGTCTTCATGTCATTCACACTCACACTCATCTTATGCTTCTGCAGCCACGTCCCGGTTGCTAAAGAGGAAGCCATGAAGCACAGAGGAATCAGCCAGCAAAGGAATCAACAGCTTCTGGGGTGGGTGGGGCTCTTAGACTGGAGTTCCTTCCATAAACCTGGCACTGATGCCAGCTGCCCACCAGGCAGCCTCATTCCCTACCTCTGGGCAGACAACCAGGCTTCTGATTGTTTCATGGGTTTCACTGGTGATCAGGATGTACACTAAAATTTTTTAGCTTTATACACCGATTCTTACAACAGCCTTTAGAGAAGCTACTGCTATGTGCTCAATTTGATCTATAAGGGAATGGGCAAGCCGTTTTGGACAACTTTCTTCTACAAGGATGAAATGCAAAGGGCTGACTTACGTGTTTGTAGAAGGCATTCCCGGACAGCCCAGGGGGATGTTCCCCACTATTTTTTTAAGTCCCTTTTCTGTGTTTCCTTCATAGCACTTGTTCAAATTCAGAACTGGTTTTGTTTTACTCATCTGTTTACTTGCTTGCTCTTCAGTCTTCTACCACAGCGGTAACTGTGTCTATTTTATGCCACACACACACAAGTGTGTGTGTGTGTGTGTGTGTGTGTGTGTGTGTGTGTATGCCTAATACATATCCACTGTCAAGTACAGAGCCTGGCACCCAGCAGATACTCCACAAATTTTTGTGGAATGAATGAATGAGTCAATGTACCTATGTACAGCTAAAAATAAAATTAATCAGAATATCATGAATCTTAAAGGTCTACTGTGTTTGAATACGATTTCATTACTTCACTCCAAAATATTCATTAAGCATCTATTCCCTGCCAGGCCTTGTCAGACCTAGAGCTTCGGTTAACAACACAGCTTTGACCCTGCACTCACGGGCTCTACAGTCTCACTCCTGGTGCAGACCAGAAAACATGGTAAATACAATGACCGAAACACTACCAGCAATAATAGGTGCATTAAATTGGTCCCATATTTCAGGCTGCACAAAGTAATTTGTACATATTATTTCACTGATGTTCACAACTATCTTATAAATTGAATGTTGTTATGGGTCCCATTTATCTTTGCAGATAAAGATCTGAGCTCTGGAGAGGTGACGTAACCCGCCAATTACCAGCTGTGGGCAAATGGGGGCACTGGGATTTGACTCCAAAGCCTGGATTTGTAGGATCAGCAATAGGGCTGCACACGGGCGTTTCTAAACACCCAAACAACAGACACGGAAAAATAATAGCTACATATGTGAAGGTCCCTGGACCTTCCTCTGCACCCAGGTTTTGCAGCTGACATTTTAATAGAATATGTCTTAGTGGGGTTTTCAGTTTGCAAAGAATTTACACATAACAATGACACATTTCACCCTCAAGAAACTCTCTAAAGGGGAAGAGAGAAAATACAATGTTAGCCTCCTTTCCCAGAAGAGGTAACGGGCTCAGAGAAAGTCTGGCTTAGGGGCGCATGGCTGGTAAGCAGTAAGTCCTGAACTTGGTCTCGTGGTTCTCTGGCTTCCCGGGATGATTTTAATATTCGCATGCAAAGGATTCATAAACTATCCCAGTGGATCCTTGGAAAATAATCTGTGGGCAGCACAGCACCACGAGACAGGAGAGTCACAGCTTGACTTGACAGCAGGAGTCACCTGGGGCCTTTGCCCCAGCCTCACCACTAACCAGCCGTGGGTCCCTGAGCAAACCCCTTCCCTCTCTGGGCCTCGGCTTCTTGCCTTGTGAGTTCAAGGACGGGGACCTTGCTCACATGATCTGTAAGTTACTTTCCAACTCTGACACTCAGTGGGAAGCTGCATCTCACTCCTAGTTTCTTTCTCCTTTTTGGTTTCCTTCCTTCACCTTTTAGCTGCTTTTAGGACATATGGGAATTAGATGTGACAGCGCTTGGCCCCCTCCATGAGGAAGGGCTTTGGCTACTGGGCGTTAAGAGACACAACGCCCACTGCTGGCCTGACCCACGTGCGGCAGGGAGAGGGCGGTCCTGGCCAGCAGGTAGCATTTGTTAGGGTGAGTAACGGAGAGTCCGAATGCCCAACCTCCTCGTTTATCACTTAAACCAGGCTGATTCAGAAACGCTGCCACTGAGGAATCTTTATCTTAGAACCAGAAATTTAGTCTATTTAGAATCTCATCAGGAACCCCAACCCATCACAACCACTCCAGGGGAGATGCTATTTTAATGTTAAAAGAAGCCTATTTTCACAAACGTCTGCTTAACTTTCACCATTTTCATGTGTGTTCCAACAATGTTAGAGGGGCTTTCAAAAGAATACAGTGCTTTATGCAGTGAGCCTCGTTATCACAGAATTTAATGGGGTGGGGATGGGATATTTTTTAAATCTCCCTGAGAGGCTGCGGGGGGTGGGGGGACCAGTGGAGCTCTGGGGGCAGGAGACCTGTGCCCTAGTTCCCACTCTCCATGTAACTCAGTGCATCGTGGGCAGGTTGGTTAACCTTGATTTCCTACATTGAGAATGGAATCATACCAATTGAGCCTGCCTCAAAGGACTGGGGGAGTAGAACGGAGCCATGAGTTCCCATCTCCTGCCTCTTCTCACTTTGCCCCCTCTGATCATTTAATGCTGCTTCAAACCACCTCAATTGGTCACTATAGAATAAAAGCAGAAATCACATCATTTGACGTTTCTGCTTAAAATCTTCAAGGGCTTTTCACTGCCTGAGAATAACCCCCAAATTCTCGAGCTCCTCACACAGAGTCCTGGTCTACACCCAGTGTTCTGGCCGCACTGACTCATGGTTTCCCTTTACCCTCCCACCTGCGTCCTTCATCTTGTTATTCTCTATGCAGAGGTCCTCCTCTCCCCAGCACTGCCAGTTGGCCAAAGTTGAGTCACCCTTCAACATGTGGCCTAGACGTGACCCTGTCCAAGGGTGCATGGACCGGTCCTGGTCCCCCTTGCAGTACGAAGACTGCCTCCTCTGTACACACTCGGGCAGTTTCTACAGCACCGTAATTAAGGATGTTCTGTGTCCTCCCTCTCCCCTCCCTGTACCAGTATTTCTCTTGGGATCCTTGCATTAGGATGACCTGAGGTGCTTGTTAGAAATGAAGACTCCTGGGTCTCACTCCAATTCACCAAATCACCACCTCTGGAGGTGGGTGTGACTTGTGCACGCTGAAGATGAGAATCACTTCATCAGCGTGTGAGTGCTCAAGGGGTAGGAATCACACCTGTGTTACTGTGTGTCTCCAGAGCTGAGCACCGGACCTGGTCCAAAGCAGCCACTCAATGAACACTTGTGGAAGAAGGAACAGCATATGCCCTCAGGACACGGGCAAGTGCAGCTCTTGTTTTGAGGGTCTGACTTGAAGGTGAGCTGCCTTAGAACATCATTTTGTCTGGTAGTGCGGGGCTAAACACAGAGCTAAGAGAGCATGGCCGTGTGTCTTTGCCAACGTTATCCTCTGTGGCTCTCCATAAAGAACAGTGGGAACCTACAACAGTGGGGTCTGAGAAAGGAGGGCCTTGTGGGGTGGCCACAGATGAAAACACCGCAGAGGGCATCCTCCTGGCTGAGGATTTCCAGCAAACATGGCCCCCTGTCCAGACGTGACTTCCTGGTGAAGTTGGCGGGTGTTCCTTGCACGGAGGCGCAACCCAGCTCTGTGCTGTGGGCTCTGAAGGGAAAACCCAGCCTTTGTTACCTAGTTCTTTATTTGTTTCCTACTCAAAACATTAAATGAATAGAAAAGCAGCTAAATTTAAGTCTGTAGTGGCATCCAGATGGAAGCAATGGATTCTCTAGGGCCCTTTCATTGAACAGAGTATTTGGGGGTCCAAGCCTAAAAGGGGTGCTTCGTCGCATCAAGCTGAGGCTCAGTCTGGGAAGCCTCCCCAACCTCCAAGGTGTTCCAGGTCCAGAAAGACACAGGGAGCCTGCGGAGGTGGGTCCGCTGCCTCCATGGTACCTGTTGGCCCTCAGGCATCCTTTGTTTTAGGCTTCTCGAAAACAAACTCTTTGAATTGAGGTTTTGCAGGGGTCTTAATGAAATGAAGGAGTCCACTTTATTTCATTTTGAGGACACATTTCTCCCTAATAGGTCAATTTCAAAACTGGCTAATGTTGCAAACAGTGCACAGCAGCCCCCCACAGTAACACCGCGTCTGCCCACTTGCTTTGGGCTGCCTATGCCTTCATTCTCGCTATATTCGTTTCCTTAGACATAAGGAAAATAACTGACTTTCCCTTTCTATGGGGAAAATTTCTGGTCATTTTCTACAGTTTGCTCGGTGTTTCTGCAATGGCAGCTTTCACTGGACACTGATAAGACCAAGCAAAGACAACTGTGTCTTCTACTCCAAGCTCCCCAGTTGGCTCCAAAGGGCAGATGCCTTCCTGCTATGCTGGATTCATTCGATCAGAGTTAGCTGGCCAGGAATCTCGGACCTGGTCTCTCTGGGGTTGGCTTTGCCTTCCCTGAGGTCACTGGGGCAACATTTTAATGGCATTTGCAGGCTGGAGTCAAGGAGAAAACTTCCGGTGCTCCCCCATGTCACTGCAGTGCACAAAAGAGGTCACGGGAGTGTCATTTCTTTCCCAAAGAGGTCATCCTCGATCCTGTCTTTGTGCCACACACCTTTGTTTCATGTATTTCTTTGAGCGAGCAACTAACTTCTTCACAAGCTTCCTTTAACGGAAAAGGGAGCTTCTTTTTACCTTGGCAAGGAGACTACTGTTGCTTGAAAACAAAAGGGATCTGCACCTTAATCCTCATGACATTAGTCTAGGAACCTTATTTACAGTATGATAAAAACCCAGTCCATTCTTACAGCCTCATTAAAGCTAAGCCTCATTTAACTAGTAGGACATTTTTACAATGGGTTTACTGGCGTACTGTGATAAATGGCTGTCTAACATCTTTCAACAATAGCTGGGCTCCAGTCACAACCACTACGGGTATAAACACAGCATCAGTTTAACAATGCGCAGGGCTGAATGGCAGGAAGCGAAGGCAAGTGTTTTCCCTGAGCGTTTTGTGTGTGTGTGCGCGCACGTGGTGGGGGCAGGAAACTCATTGCAGGGAAAATTTATAGAAATTTTTAATCAAGTTTCATATTTCGGCTGAGAAGAGTAAAGATGACCTTTGAAGCTCATGACCTAATTAAAAAAAAGTTTTCCTGAATTTGATAATTTGATCCCTGAAAGATAACAAGGGCTGGGAATAGGAAGAAAATGACCCTGTTCTCTTTCCTTTTAAAAAAATCTTATACCTGAGAAACGAATAGAATGACTTGTGAGTAGATGCAGCTCATCCTTCTAGAAGCTGAAGTCCAGCTTGCTTATTCAAGAAAAGGGATAGGTTTCCTTGGGAAATCAAAACAACCAGTCCCAGACCTGTTACTGAAAATCAAAGCACTTTTTCTTTTTAACAGAGAGTTTATAAACTCTGCATTTTTTTTTTCTCTGCGATAGAGAATCTAACCATCACCTTTATATTAAACACTGTTGGGGCCTCTTCCAGGTACCTGAGTGCAAAAGGGTGAAACATAAATTTCCTACATTATGGAACAAACTTAAATGTACTACTGATACATTGAGATCCTACACAGATTTTCAATGGCCTCTGATATAATTTCATATCAAACGCTGTTGCATAACTGGACACAACAAAGCCTCTCGTATTCACACTGGAGACTAAGTTCTGACATTCTGTCTAAATGAAATTTCCCAGTTGTCCCAAGCAGTTTTTACCTTGATTCCACGCTAGCAGTTTGAAATGTCACCACATATTGCTTCAGTGACAGGCGAGCAAAAGCCAAAGCTGGCTTGGCTGGCGCTCAGAGCAAACAGGCCTGGGAGCCCGCCTAGTGTCTTCGGCTCTGCTTTCCTCAGCCGCGGGACCATGCCCTGGCCCACCAAGCAGCATGGCCAGAGGGGCCCCAAAAGCTCTGCCCGTGCCCCTCCCGCAAAGCTGACTAGGAGGAACTGTGGACCACTGTCACTGAAAAGAAAGAACACTCTGCCTGTCTCCTTCCCTATCTGTGCTTTAAGAAGAAAAGACTGCCTTTCAGAGTGAGCTTTGGCCCTATTTTTATTACTGGGAAAAACATTTAAAACAAAAGTCAGTGTTTGATAAAACTAATTTTCATCGTGTTAAAAAAATTAGAAAGCTGAGTACATATCTTTAGGTTACTCCAGTATCTTGGTTTCTTCCTTCTTTTTAATACCAAAAGGCAGCTTCTGCAACCTCCGCCTTCCTTCCCCGTGGGAGGGAGGTAATCAGGAGGCATGTCTGTGGGCTTCATCAACAGTGTAAATCAATTAAGCATCGCTACTCCCCCCAGGACGCCATCCCCTTGCAGATCAGCCTGGCTTGTCATGATGAGATATGGGAGCTCCCCACTCACAAAGGTAAAAAGATTCCTCACCTGGACTGTCCTGCCCAGATCGGAGCAGCCTTTGGGTACCTCCAGAACTTGTCAACCTGCCAGGTATTCTATTTAGCTCTTTGAGGCTGGCATACTGATGCTCTGACTGAGAAGCTCTGTGACTCAGTTTCCCCTCTCTGGCACAAACAGGACACTGACCGGGGTTATGTTTCAGCAAATCCTGAATTCAAAGCCTCTAGGTCCTACTTGTGATGTAGAGCATAATTTCTAAGAATTTAAAACTCTCACCAGATGTGCCTTTTAGTCATTCTTTATAAATCATTTCTTTCTAGAAACCCTGCACTAATATGAATAATGGGGGAAACCGTGAGCAATTCCTTTAGCTTGTCATTCCCCATAAGAAGGAACAAATAAAGAATGTGGGGAAAATTCACCTGGAGAAGAGATAACAAGGAAAACACCAAATTCCCTTTGAATATCTAAGGAGCTATCTGACATGTAGGCTAAAGCGTAGATGGACATGGGTTCAACCAAAGGAGGTCCGAGTAGGACACAATGCTTCGCCTGATGAATGGTCCTCAGTTAAGAGGAACAAAGGCACGGCAGTGCTAGACAAAGGGGTATGAATGAGCACCCAATCAGCAGAATCAATCCTGACCGTCCAGGGGGACTGAGTGTCCTGGTCACATTCCATATATTACTTGGGCATTTGAGAGAGTGGATGAATTCATTCATTCTCATGCCGTCTCGCTCTCAACCGCTCTCTTTTTCTTTCTCTCTCGTAGTGAAGGTATATTGCAGAGGCACCGGATGACTACATAAACTTTAAGAAATGTTGTAATCCTGCGATTTTATAATCCTGAAAATCTAATGGAAATAGAAAGGAAAAGAAATGGTCTAGCCATTTTTTTAACCCCGCTTTTTTTTGTTGTTGTTGTAGACACCATATATCTATTTTAGGTCTTTCTGGTTTTTTCCAGAGTGCCACAATGGTTTACTCTGTAAGACGCTTTTATGTCAGCACTGTCGTTCCAGGGGGACTGGACTCTTAAAGCGCCGTGTGAGCGCTAACTGTTCATGCATCCACCACACAGCAGCAAGATGAGCGAAAGCTGTAGACTGACACACACACAGCAACAGGCCCTCACACATGGAAAACAGTGATCTATACCCCTGTTCAAAAGTAATACCTCATCTAGAGGAATACACTGCAGAAAGAAAATTCAGTGCCTGGTGGGGTCAATCTTCTTCTTAGGCTTCATTTGATAAATTTTATTTTTTGTCTTTTAAAGGGGGCGGAGAGTTCATGCACACGGTTTCGGGTTGTCTGTGAAAAAGACTCCTCAGCATTTATGAAATAAGCCAAGATGCTCTGAGAATGCACTCCCAGGACTGCTGCCTAGACACATGCTAAAGGAAAAGAAGAAAAGGTGGGGACGCAACGCGGAGAGGTTTTCTGCGCTGGTCTGTAACAGGGTGCTCTCCGGACTATACCCTTAGTGATAGCGTGCATTCAAGGACTTTCTCATTCACATATTAGTCTGACATTTTGACTTTCTCATTTTTCAAGACAGTCCTTTCTTTTTAAATTGCTGAAAGCTCAGGTCCTCCGTAAGTCACATGGGTAGCTTAAAATGACCCCTTGGCATTTTCAAATGGTTGGTAAGTGCCCCCAATTTGTACAGTTTCAGATCCTAATCATACCTATCAAGTAAATAAAGGTCCATGGAAGAAAGCTAGTATTTACTCAGTGCTCACTAAATTCCAGGAATCGTCATATGCATGATCAAGTTAAATCTGTAAACTACCTGTATTTCATAACTTTTATGTTGATGAGCCTCGGAGAGGTAAAGTGACTTGCTTAAGGTCCCTCAGTTAGTAAATCACTGAACCAGGCTTCAGGCACACCTCTAAGTCCAAAGCAATGCTCCTGCCGATGCACCAGAGGACTGCAATAAAGTTTGCAGTATGTGCTGTCTTGGCCTTCTCAAGTCAGTAACGAGAATCATTTTGGGCCACCGTACACTTATTTGGGGCTTAATTCAGAATCTGTGTTCCCAAAGTGAAGATATAGTTTGATGACATATATGAACCGATATGTATTCAGTTCCTAATTTTCAAATTCCCATGCAACCTCGGATGCTGCAGCACCTGACACATGTAAGGTATTCCTGAAACTTAGGAAATGGACCCTTTCCTGGCATACGATTCACGTCACAGTGGAAGGAGCCCTCGGTTGAGCGCTAAAGCCCTGGGCTCTCATTCTGGCTCTTCCAAATCTACACCGGCCATCACTTCTCAGTCTGTTTTCTCTTGTGCTAAAAGAGAGATGAAGATTAGATGATCTCAAAGGTCCTTTTTGGTTCCATGCATGAAAAAATATTTTAAGGTTGGGAGAGAAAAAGTTAAAACATGAAATAAGGAACCATGCAATGTTAGAGATGGAAAGAAACTCAGAGCAATTTGTAAATATTTTCATTTTAAACATAAAGAAAAGGAAGGCCAAAGGCACAAGATGCCATCCCAAATTACACCCCTAGGAAGTTACCATGTCTATAACCGGGGTTCCCTGAGTTTCCATCAACTCTCCTTCTACAACACAGAGCAGAATGAGCTTAATGTGAGGCATAATTAAGGGGGAAATGTCAAAAAATCTGTAAAAATCACAATTATCCCAGCCAACACAGCTCATGAATTAACTGTATTTTAATTTATTTTGTTCTCTGCTTTTATAGGAAAGATGTCCCCATCAGGAGACAATTTATAAGAAGTGAACCTGGGAATAAATACACAGCCAACTCAAAATATCTATAGCTTCAAATCCAGTTGTTCTCATTTTAATGAGCATAAAAATCACCCTGGGTGCTAAAGTGTAGATTGTCTGTACCGCCCCTCGCCCCCGCGCCCGCGCTCCACACTCGGGCTCCCCACAAAGGCTCTGAGTCACGTCGAGGCAGGGCCCAAGGCACTGCACTAGCAAGAACCGAGGTCAAGGCTGAGACCTGTGTTCAGGAGCCTCATGTCTAAAGCTAGATAAGTGGGGTCAATAAAATTTTGTTAATTATCGTCACCTGGAGACAAGAGCTGACTCTAATTTAAAATTCCTAGGGCGATTTTGGACAGCTATTAAGTTTTCTGTTTACTCTTCAGAAATTTAAACTCACCTAAACAGTCTGTCTGCCAAAGATGCCTATTTATCAGTGCTGTGTTACTTTCTGTGCACAATGTTAGCACGTTCATAAATAAACCCAATTTCCTAAAGTGGGGCTTTTATGGGACCACGGAATATCTGGTTTAAAATAGACAAAGTCACTATGACAACTCTAATTTCATAATAAGAAAACCCATAAAGATCCCAGCAGAGGAAAGAAAAGCTAAACTATGGTTTTGAAATGCTGCGTCTCGTGAGGTTTTTCTGCAATTGGAAATGTTCAGTCTTCATAAGAAAGAAGCCTTTGCAGCCCCTTTAGGTCATGTTATAAGGAGAGGCCTAGACAAGATCATAAAATATTCAGTATGGCAGTTTTCAAATCCACAAAGTTTCACACAGAAGCTCTTTCACTGGGTCACATTTTTCCAACATGCACCGCAAGTTAACAGAGTTACACGAAATTGGAAATCATACTCTCCTGCCCCTTCCTCTTCACCCTGAAACCGCCATATGTGCAGTTAGGTTGCATTACCCACACCGGTATCAAACATTTTTCTCTTTGGAAATCCTTGGAACATGTGCTTTATAACAGTTTTGTTCAAGGGTAGCAACCGCTTTTCACAAAAGCCAAACTGACACTCTTTTTCCAGAAATGAAAGGATATGGCTTGAACCATCTGGAGACCAACAGGCACAAGGAGTCCTTACCTGAGAGTCAGCCTCGTGCCTTGTGGGGAAGAGAGAACTCTGGGGGCTTGGCCCTTACACGGGCACACTGGGCGTTTCGGACTTGGCACAACCAAGACCGGGGGGGTGCCCTAAAATGAAGGAGTGATTGGACAACAGATGAGCGTTCTAGAGCACGCTTCTGGCATTTTCTGTTTAAGAATCCAGTGGACCCTGTGTTCTTTGTGAAAGCTGGCTTGGTTTTTCTTTCCTGTATTTCTGATGCCATCGTTTTTACTTTCTCTTATTTTTTGCTGTGAACCTCTGCTTTTCTGGCCACAATAAAAATGTGGAGTCCAATCCCCAATCCCTTTAAGAGGAAGAATGCCATCGCTGACAAGAACCAGGCATGTACAGTCCCGGTTTCTGGGGGTAGACTGGGGTAGGAATTAGATCTGCTAAAAAGAACCTGACAGATTGCAGGTGGAAATGTAAAATGGTGCAGCTGCTGTGGAAACGGCATGGTATAATTTCTCAAAAAAGTAAACACAGAATTACCATGTAGTCCAGCAATTTCCCTTCTGGCTCTATACCGAAAACAAGTGAAAGGAGGGACGCAAACAGGTACTGCACACTCGTGTTCACAGCAGCATTATTCACGTTCGCAGGAAGCAGCCCAAGTGTCCATCGACAGATGAACTGATAAACAAAACAGAGCATAAACATGCAAAGGAAGGGAATTCTGACACATGCTAGAACAGGGATGAACCTTAAAGACACTGCGTTAGGTGAAATAAGCCAGACTTAGAAGGACACGTATTGTACAATTTCACTTATATGGCGTATTTAGAGTTGTCAAATTCGTACAGATAGAAAACAGAATGGCAGTCACTAGGGCTTAGGGGTTGGGGGAAATGAGAGTTGCTACTCAATGGGTATAGAGTCTCAGTTTGGGATGACGCAAAAGTTCTGGAGATACTGGTGGTGATGGTAGCACCATGATATAAGTGTATTTAATGCCACTGAGCCTCACACTTAAAACTGGTTAAAATGGCAAATTTTATTTTACGTAGTTTGATCACAGTAAAAAAACCTGATAGGAAAATAGTGATGCCAAGCCAGAGATCCCATGAATGGGACTCGCTTAGCATTTTGTTTGTGCCACAGCAAAGTTGAGAGGCAGCAGGTCTATCCCTGCAGGAGCAGAAAGGACGCTCTACCTTCTCACACCCCAGCCTCGGGCTCTTTGGTGGAAGCTCTGAAGACTGTCAGGGCTGCCACAGCTAAAGAGATGTGTCCCAATGGCCCGACAGTAGAAAACGCACCACTCAGAGGCAGGGATATGAAGGAAAGGATCTTAAAGAAGAAAGAATGTTTCCCGGAAGTTGACTACAACAGCTAAATCTTCTTTGTGAAGAGTAAATGTTTTTAGTCTCCCCATATTTAAAGGAAAATGTCTTGACAATTTAACCTCTAGAATTTTTTCCAAGTCTTATTTCAGATCCTGAAGGTGAGCACCACATATTTCCTACCATAAATAGAAACTTAGCTTGGTTGCAGGAGATTATTCTGCATAAACATTCAGGCAGAGATGCTGGGCACTCACTGTCTTGCATAAATTCATCTGATCAACTTATCAATCGTAATTCAAGTTTGTAGACCTCCTTCAAGTGTTGCCAGATGCTGTAGTCTGGGAGGTGGGGTGTTTGGGGGAGACCAGGGAAAAGACTGTAGTCACCGACACAGTGATCCGCACTAAAGAACTTGGGGGAGCTTTGCCCTGGTTAGGGGCACATTTTGAGAACACAAAACTGAAAGTTCACATTCAACACCTGTTTCTCATTACCCTCTACTTTCCAGGGTAAAGATATCCCCATTACCAGGGAGTAATCAAAGATATAAACATTTCTTTAACTTAACAATAATCTGAAAGCAGCAAAAAGCAGAATGCAAACAAAACCAACTCCATAGGCATCAACCCCCAGCATGAACTCATTTATGTTATTCTGTGACCCATCTGGAAAGAGAGAGGAAAAACCACCCACGACCTCCAGATAGAACTTGGGCACGAAAGACTAAGTATGACTTCAGTATATGCTCTGCATAAAAATCATTGCATAGATAATGCATAAATTGAAGATAATGTAAAGATACCAAAAGTCTTTTGAAAGTACATTCAGAAATATTCTTAAAAAGGAAAGGGAGAAATTAGTCAGTTTTAACTATTATTTTAAACAATGACTTCCTTCATTTAGGGGAAAAAACCGTGTTTCTATTTCTGGCCCTCAGTCTATTATCCTGGAGTGAATTTCCAAGAGAAGTTTACTAACGTCCAAGTACTTGCAAACAGGGAATCCAATAATATCCCATTCCCATCCACTCTTACTTCCACATAACTGATTAAATAAAAAGCCACTGTAGTAGATTTAATTGACGGAAACTTAAATAAATAGATGTATTTATTAACCACATGGCAAAAAGTATGGAAAAGGGCAGAGTCTCTATCATCTGGTATTTATTTGATGGATGGAAAGTTTTATAAGAATCTAAAAAGGCACATATGAAGAGATTTTTAAATCTGGAAAGAAAAGGGTCACACAGTAGGAAGTGGGTTGGGGAAACAAGTATTAACTGTTGGAGGAAAGAAAGATGGATTTTCTAAAGAAACTCTGCTTGAGAAAAATACAAATACAATAGTTAAAAAACAGTTGAGGCCCTGGCTGGGTAGCTCAGTTGGTTAGAGCACCGCCCCAATACACCAAGGTTGTAAGTTCGATCCCTAGTCAGGGCACATACAAGAACCTACCAATGAATGAATTAAATAAGTGGAACAACAAACTGATGTCTCTCTCCTTCCCTTCTAAAGTCAATTTTTTAAAAAAGGATAGCTGAATGACTTTAGAATTGAACACGTCAATACATACTCCAGGTCCCCACTGAGGACCTCCAGAGGCAGATCTCTGGGCACAGGGTGGGCATCTGCAGTTCTTACAAATTCCCCTAGTAAGTCTTCTGTGCTTTCCAACTTGAGAAACCCTGGCCAGGGACTTTAAGTTTACAAATATTCAAAGTTACAAAAGAGAGAGAAGAGGTATAAAGTCCCTAACAAATTTTCTTTGTAGACTTATTTTACGCAGAAAGGTTTCCCTGTCATCTATTTAAGCCAATTGTGAACGAGCAGTTAGAACATTACATTGAGAGCTACAGAAGAAAGTAAATGCCAAATAATGGTGACTATGTACAAGCGTCGAACGGGAGCCGTCCATTTCCTGCCCCCAGGAAACAGCTCCAAGGGGGCCTCTGTTCGCTGCTTTCCCACACTCATGCCTCCATCTCCCCACAGCCCTGGCTTCCATCTGGGTATCCACGGTGAGCTGACTGCACTTTAGACCCGGCAACGCAGAGCTGGCGACCTAGGCTGGACCCACTGGTGCACTCTGTTCTTTTGTTCCTGGTTATTGGTACAAGGATGGGGATATGGCCCAAGTCAGCTGGCAGGATCAACGAGGGTTTTGCTGAGCCTGCCTTCCCCCGAGACACAGTCTCTTTAGCCCTCTTAGTGCCCCGAAGCCATGGGCAGCCACCTGAAAAGCATGACAAGGCGATATGCCTGAGAATGGAGGCAACCTGTACGAAACGGAAAGGGAGAACCAGAGAGTCCCGGTCACCGGTTAATGCCACCCTAAAACCTCCCCTAAAGCCATATTTACCTTTAAATGTTTCAGATACGTGAGCTAATATATTCCATTTGTTCAAACCAGTTTGATTGAGTCTTCAGTCACTTGCAACACAAAAATTCTCACTGATGCGTGATTATGCCTAAACCGTTACATTTTTACTATAGGAAAGCATCATTCATTTGGATCTCAGAGTTATGAATTTTAGAAAATGCAGGGCTAGGCTGAAATCTATCGATACCATGTCTAAAGGAACAAGATTCAAAGAGAACATTTAAACTATTAGACTATAAGTGGTATATGGTAAGCATTCAATAAAAATTTGATCAATTATATTGATATATATAGGATAACCATACAAGTATTCATTACGAATAAGTGAAATGCTAAATACTTATCTGCCTCTTTGATTTGACCTTTTATCAGAGTCAGACTTTACCAGACTTTAGGATTTCGCAGACTACTAAAATTTCAAGGAATGTTTTCGATACTCATAAAGCTGTGAATTTTTATTTTACCGTGAAAGGATGCTAAAACACAGATATGCAACACACACTCACACACACCACACTAGGCCATCATCTACTACATTTCAATATTTAGAAATTAAAGCTCAAAATGTAGGATGACCATAATTTCAGAATAAAGAATAATTCTTCCTAAGAAGCTGATAACATACAATGAAAATATAACATGCAGCCCCTGGACATGGACTAAGAGGTGTGGGGATGATGGGATGGGGTGCAGAGCAAAGGGGATAAATTGGGGGAAAATGGGACAACTGCAATAGCATACTCAATAAAATATACCAAACACAAACACACACACACACCCCGCCTTTTTTTCTCACTTTCTCATGATAATACTGTGAAAATTTATCCTTTGTTCTTTGATATACTTGGCTTAATAAGCCATTTTGAAACTTAGGTTTTCCACTAATTCAGACGGCTATTTCTCCATCATCTGGATCAAGTTAGCCTTTCATGCATCTGTTTTGTATACAGGGCAGAAACCTGTTATGTTTGAGGCTATTTTGCCTATGAGAAGAATCTCTGATCAAGCTGAGAAAAATCTAGGAACTTGTTGCTCATCTTCGATCCATTCATTTTCATAACTTATAATTTTATAAAATTATAATTTTTATCATTTATTTTATGTTTTGGCTTCTTGTGAAAGGGTACAAAGATTTAGATGAGGAAGATCTCAAGGAACTTACTGGGTTGGGAAGACAACGCTAACACCCATGAGACGCCTGGATAACTCGCAGGTTTTCTGGTAGGAGCTCAGGTTTGGAACGAAGCAAACTGAGTCTGATTCCTGTTTCTACTAGTTGCCAGCTATATGATTTAAGACAAGTCGCTTGTATGTCTTGGCTACGGGTTCTACACAATGAGGGTTGGTATACCTTCCTCACAAGGTTGTGAAGATGAAATAAGATGTTCAGCACAGTTTCTGGCACATGGCACGCTTTGCAAATTAAAAGAATCTCAATTGGTTCAGGCTGAAATTGCAATTAGAGTTCATACAGATATGTTAATTAAACAGGTGAAGCCGGAATAGAAGAACAATTGGAAAAAGTGATGGGGTCTAGGCACACGGGAGCATACATGTATCACAGAAAACCTTTAAGCTCATTTGTTTATTTATTGGCTTAAACAAAATACTGTACATGGAAAAACACCACATTTGGAGTCCAAATGTAACCCTAATTCCTGGTTTAGGGCCTTAGATAGAGAGAATTGGAGAGAACAGTGAAGAGTTGAGGGTTTCAGTGAATGGAGTGTCTTTGAAAGCTACATTCCAGCTTGTAGTAGTTATAATGCCGTCCCTAAAGTAGCCATTCGCTAACACCTATTTCATTCCTGTGTACAACTCTTATGAGTATCTTATATTCTTATTTTACCTTTTATTTTTGGTCTGCCTATTTCTTGCCAGAATGGAAAGTCCATGGGAACACAGACTTTGCTCCCAAGCCTGGCAAAAGAAGGTGTTCCATAAACATTTGTCGAATGACTAAATGAAAGTTATTTGTCCCTGGGGATTTCTACTCAGAATCACTACTTTCAAATTCAGAATTTTAGTTTCTGAAATTTAACAGTTTTATCTTCCCCCTTTGCATGAGGACCCAGCTAGGAGAGCACTGTCTGAGAGCCAGGTAATTTAATGAAGGGATTAATAAATGGAGAATTTGTTTCAAAGGTGTTAGAAGAACAACTTGGACTTAGTAACTAATTATAGGATGCCACTATCCCCCCTGGAGCTGGAGTGACAAAGGGAGGTGGTGCTGTTGCTGGGGGCCAGGACCACACTGACAGCTGGGACCACAATGACTCACCCAGCAGAAACTGGGTCCACTGAGGAAAGGGCTCTCCAGAGGAAGCCAGACTCCAGAGCTGGACTAGAGGTGTTTTAGCAAGGAAGCTTGGGAATCCTAGTTGGCTGCATTCAGTATGCCATGTGGTGCAGAGAGGAGCAGGGCAAACAGATCTGAATGCAAAAAGCAATCGTTACCATAGGTAATTAGCTTGATATTAATAAAGGAAAGAGAGCAAAGGGAATTAGACATTGAGTTTGATAAACTGGAGAGCATAAACCTACTTACTTCACCAGGAAGCTACAGCTTCATACCCTAGGGGATCATAGCATTTCTAAGCCAAGTGGGTAAACACTCCTCCCTTCCCCTTTCTGGTACCAGATTGTTGGGAGGTGTAGGAGGGTGTTTGACCCTAGAGGCCCGTCAGTCTAAATAGGGGGTGTACACCCATCGAAAGCCTGAAAAAGCTTGGGAAGTTGACTGGTGGTTTTGAAAAAGCATCTGGTCCACCCCAAACCCAAACTAACAAAATCTCAGGGGAACAAAGCAACTCTCTCTTCGGTTCACACCATAACGCTCCCGCCCCATGAGTTCGTGTGCTCTTTCTCACCTGGGAGTGTGCAACCATGTGGGTCTAGCCACTACCGGGGTCTCCTGGCAGACTGCATGGGCTCCAAAAGACTAAGCTTTAATGTGAATCAGAAACTCTGGACACTGGCTTTTGTTTGGGACTTGCTGAGGACGTGGTTGGACTTTTTCCATGGTGGGATGGAGCAAGACGGGAAATTGGAAACCCGGGCGCAGCCTTCCACCTGAATAAACCATCTTACCATACTACAATCTCTTGTGCATGGGTCCTTGGAATGCTTTCCTTGTGATCCTCTGGAAGAGTCTGATTTCCACCAACAACAGCATGACATGTGAGGATGCAGTCAAAGGCCAGGGACCAAGCTGGTTCCCTATCATCTTCCCCCACTTTAAATGCTTTTTGCAAATTCAATTAAAACAGGACTTTTTGGCCCCAAACACCTATGTAATGTTTAGATAAATGCATTTGAAAGAGATAATTATTAAGGCCTGTACCACTGTGCCATTCTGATTTACTTCTGAACCTCTGAATATACTTTTATTTGGTAAAAATGGAAAACTATATCTGATACTATACCTATCTGAACACTTTTCTGAGCCTCTGAATTGAAAGTGTGTGTGTGTTGTGTGTGTAATATTATAACAAATACTTTAAGCATACACACAGAGTTCAAATTTTTACCTCCGCACATGACAGAACAGTTAACAAAAATATTAATCTTTGGTTTTCCTCTCCCTTATTCCAAGAAGGCCTTTGTGTCCTTTTGCCTCAGGGGTGTTTATATCATGGTTTAAGTAGAAGCTGCCAGAAATACCACTTGCCCCCACCTTTCCTGACTTTTGTTTTCACTGAGTACATGAAGCTAGGTCAACCCGTTGGGGAGGAGGGCCTGGTGAGTGCCCCTGGGGACATGGGTGAAGGTGAAGGACTATGAGAAACAGCCAAGATAAACTGGAGGGGCATCTCCTCTGCAGTTGGAACAGAAGGACTGTCTGGACTAGTGAAGCCTCAGCTGAAATTCCTGGCAAGGGGGCAGGGTGGGTGGGGAAATGACCAGCCCCTAGCAGTGGTGTCCTGCAAGGGAACTAACCATGTCCTCACTCGGCTTTGGCAGAGATTCCCCCATCCCAAGTCAGGGAAAACAGAACCATCATTTGCTTCCAAGGGACCACGCGATACCAAAAAAGTGCCCATCAGCAGTAGAGCAAAGTGCAGGGGGTCCCCTCCGCACATCCTGAATCTCTTAAGGTGCTCGCTTGGGAGCCAGGGCAGAGGGAGCCTCGGTCATGGGTAAGATCTAACTTCTTCCTACGCGAAGGAGTAAGGGCTCAGATTTAGATGTATTTCAACTGTAAAAGCAAGTAAGTAAGTTGATGTGAAGTGTCTTGCATCTGTCTATCAGTGGAATAATATTCACACCTGCTACACATGTTTAAATGTTTAAAAACAAGTTGCTGGTGCAGAGTTATAGCTCACGCCTTGGGCTTTCATCAGTAGATGCAGCTGTTGGAATTGCGGGGCGTGGGAGGGGCGGGTGGCATTCAGAGTCTTTACCTCGGAGATGGGCTTGCTGATTGTAAGAGGGCACGAATGTCTTTTAGGGATCCCTGGGGGAACCAAGCCCACATTCCACAGAGAAGGCAACAGATCTCAAAGGCCCAAATTCAAGTAAAAGATGTCACATATTACAACAGTTTCCCAAGCTTCGGTCCTCGTGTACTAGAGTCATGGTTCATTTGCCACATCTGTGCGCCACCTGTACTAATATTTATTGAATATTTCTCTACATATGGACTCACTTTTACTACTTAAATAAATTTATTCGCACCTTAAACAACAATATTCATGAAATCGCCAGGTTGGTGTGCAACATACACACACATCTCACACACGGTTTTCATTGTGCATGCAATACATACAGAATTACTAAAGAGCAAGTGTTCGCCTGGGCATTGCCTAAGATTATGTCATGCTTACTTAAGTGGCACGACTTAGCGCGGTTTGGGGACTGCGTCGCATGCATTTCTGAAAGAACTACGACTGTTCTGGATGTTCTGATGGCATTTTCTCTTCCCTTTGATCCCATTTCCCAGGCTTCGATAGTCTTCTCATAATGCCTGGTCTGAATAGGAAATGATGCCGAGAGATAGGGCCAGGTAGAGGAAGGAAAGGAGGGGCGGAGGGAGGGGGAGGAGGAGAAATAACAAGGAGAGTAGGAGAGAGAAGAAAGAGAAACATGCCCAGGCAAGAGATCTAAACAAAAACGTCAACGGCACAGGAACCTCTGTGTTTGCGTATGTGTGTATAAGCAACGTAATCGCGCCAGGAAGTCTGTTTATCAAAAACATGGTTACGTCATGAAGAGGCATATTATCCCTAAACAATGGTAGAATGCTGGTCCCAAGCATAAACCCGAAAATAGGAGGCATTTATGCTCTCATCCTCCAGACCCTTCCAGACCCCCTCGGAGGTCACCCTTCACCCTGTCACTTGAACTTTGCCATTTAGCTCTACAGAGACTTACAGCTAACCATGCAGCCGGCCCTCCCTCTCTACACCTTCCCCACTTACCATCCTTATCAGCTCAGGAAGAAATTTCTGCAAAACTCTTCCTCTGGTCACCGATATCTGGGAACCAAATCCATTAAGATATTTTTGATTCTTACTCATGCTATTTTGAATGTCTGCTGCACAGGAAGGAACTGATAAAAATAGAATTACAATGCCCTTACTGCCAAAGTAGCAAAGGAGCTGATTAAGATTGATGTCTGAATAAATATACAATAGCAGGCCCCACATTTTAATAGCCTTTGATGGAAGGAGAAAAAGAGTGCCGTTTTCCCTGGCTGTACATGTATACATTTCTATTCCCTTACCATGTACTTTTTTCCTTAAGATACAGCCCCTCTTCTTTTAAATATTTAAGGCCTCCTTTAGAATAATAACGATAAAAATATAAAATAATGGCTAATATTCACTGAGCACTTACCAGATGAGAGGCATGCTTCTGGGAAGTTTACACGTGCTAATTCATCCAATTCCTACAACAAACTACCCAATAGTGAGGCCTGGGTGCTGTTATTTCTTTTCACAAATGAAGAAACTCAGAATCAGAGATGTAGCAAGAGCATAACAGAGAGATCCAACCCCAGTCCCGCTTCTCCAAAAAAGTCCATGAGCATGGGACTTAAGCTCTTCATCTCAGCCTCCTCTGCGGTGAGGGAGATCGAGGACACAGGTTGCTACATGAGGACTAAACAGGAGGCAGGTGAAGTCCTTCAGGGAGTGACTACCACAGGGCAGGCCCCTCAACACACGGCCTAATCATCGTCACCTAACGCCCCACCATCCTCATAATGATCTTTTCTTCTTCCATATTTTCTGCTGATTAGAAGGAATATTCTCTCTATATACATATAAAATTGGTTACAATATGTTAATCTGTCTGTATGTTGTTAGATTTGATTTGCTAAGTTTGTCAAATATTTTTGTGTCATACTATTATGTCATTTTGGGGGGTGATATCTTTGTTAGATTTTGTTATTAATGTTATGCTGGCCATAAAATGAGTTGAGAAGTATTCCCTCTTCTAATTTCTGAAAGAGCCTCTGCAAGATTTTGATATTTCTTCTGCGAATGTTTAATGAAATTCCCAAGTAAAGCCACCTGGGCCTGGAGTTTTCTTGCTGAGAAGGGTTTTGAAAATGAATTCTATTTCATTTTTACACATAGGCTATTCAGACTTTACATTTTATCTTGTGTCTTTTTTTTAGTAAATTGTGTTTTTAAAAAAAAAATTGTCCATTTCATCTAAGTTTATTAGCATAAAGTTGTTCATAATAGTCTCATTATATTTTTAACGTTTCTAAGATCTGTAGTGATAACTCTTCTTTGATTCTTGATATTGGTGAGTTATAGTCTCTTTTTCCTAGATCAAGATCAATAGATGTTTATCAAGCTCTGCTGATCTTTTCAAGGATCAATTTTTATAGCTTTGTTATTTTCTGTTTTCCATGAAATTTCACTGATTTCTGTTCTTCACTTTAGTAATTCCTTCATTCTGCTTGCTTTGGAGTTGTTTTTGCTTTTCTTTTTCCAGGCTCCTGAGATGGAAACCTGAGGTAATTGGCTTCAGGTCTTTATAAACATTAGAGCTAGAAATTCCCGTCTAAGCAGTGCTTTATCGGTTTTCTGCAAATTGTACTGTGTAGTATTTCCACTACTATTCATTCACTTTGAACTCGGTCCTAAATTTGGTCATCTCTGACTCATTTAGAAAAGCATGCTGCTTCATTTCCAAATATTTGGAGTTTTCAAATATACCATTATTGATTTTATGTTTTGAGGGAATGATTTTGATTTTAGATTTTAATGCTTTTAGATTTACTGAAACTTATTTTATGGTCCAGCATATGGTCTATCTTGGTGAAAGTACCATGCGCACCTGAAAAGAATACAGTTATAGTTGTTGGGTAAAGTGTTCTACAGATATCAAGGTCAAGGTGGTTAGTGATGTTGTTCATATCCTCACATGTTTTACTGATAGTTTGGTGTAATTTTACAATCAATTAGTAAGAGCGATGTGTTAAAATCTCTTGCGATTATAGGAATGTCTCCTTTTTCCTTGAACACCATCAATATTTGCTTTGTGTATTTCGAAGTTCCAATGTTAAGCACATGTACATTTATACATTTACTTATGACTGTTATTTCTAATGAACTGGCCCTTTTATCATTATGAATGTCCCTCTTTACCTATTTCTTCTTCTTAAAGTATATCTTACCTGATATTAATATAGCTATTCCAGCCTTTTTATGCTAACCTTTTGCCCAGCCCATCTTCTCCATCTGTTTACATTAACCTATTTGTATCTTACATTTAAAGTTCACCTTTATTATTTAAAGTGTGTCCTTATATTTAAAATGTGTCTTTTTTAGATAAAATATAATTGCTTTCTAATCTATTCAAATAATCTCTGCCTTTTAAGTTCCCTTCATGTAATTATTCATGTGAGCAGGTATAGGTCGTCTCTTAATTATTTTGTTTGTCTGTTTTTTTGTTCTTCTATTCATCCTTCCTGTCTTGTTTTGTATTAGTTAAAAAATTTTGGAATTCCATCTTACCAATTGGCTCCTAAGCTTTCCATTATATTTTTAGAGGTTGTTCTAGGGTTCCATTATACACCCTTAACACTGTACAGCCAAGTTAGAGATAACACAATACCATTCCACAAAAAATGCAAGTCTTGCAACCACATAAGTCTCCTCACATTATTGTATGGCAGAGTTCTCATATCCCATCTACAAATATTATAAACACACAGACTATAATATTGGCTTTAAGCCATAATATGTATTCTTGAAAATAATCAGCAGGGAAGTAGGTTTATATGTCCACCAGGATACTAATCATGTCTGAGGCTCTTCATTCATTCCTAAAGATTTGAGTTTTCTAGTCTCTTTTCCCTGAAGGCTGAAAAACATCCTTGAGCTCTGTCTGTGGTATGGGTTTGGTAGCAGTAACTTTGCTTTGTTTCTTTTACCTGAAAATGTTATTTTGTTTTTATTCTTCAAGGATATTTTCATTGGCTATAGAATTCTGAGTTCACAGGGTTTTCTTTTCCTCCTGCTCTTTAAAGGTGTTCCACTGTTTTCTGCCCTCCATATTTTTAAAATTTAATCTTTATTACATTTTTTCCATTACCATTTAGTACCCTTATATCCCGTTCCCCCTAGCAATCGCCACACTGTTGTCCATGTCCATGAGTCCTTTATCCTTTCTGTTCAATCCCTCCACCCCCTAACAGTCCCCACCAGCTGTCATCTGGCTCTTCATCTACAAGTCCGTCCCCATTTTCCTTGTTAGTTCTGTTCCTTCATTAGATTCTACATATGACTGAAATCATATGGTATTTTCCTTTCTCTGACTGGCTTATTTCACTTAGCATAATGTCCTCCAAGCCCATCCATACTGTCACAAAGGGTAAAAATGTTCTTTTTTATGGTCAAGTAGTACACCATTGTGTATGTGTCCCATGGTTGTGATAAGAAATTTGATGTCATTTAAGTCACTGTTCCCCTACAGGTAATGTTCTATTTTTCACCTTAACTATTTCCTCATTTTCTTTGGTTTTCAGTAATTTGACTATGATATTTCTAGGCATAGTTTATTTGATATTTTTCCCTATTTGGAGTCCACTGAGCTTCTTATCTGTAAATTTATGTCTTTCACCAAATTTGGGGACTTTGGGACATTATTTCTTCAAATAATTTTTTGGTTCTATGCTTTCTTCTTCAAGTGGGTCTCAAATTACCTGTATATTAGATGTCTGATTATCATCCCACAGATACCTGAACGGGCTGTGGAGTTCACCCATTCTTTTTTTCTCTTGGTCCATGTAGTATTAAGCCCATGTAGTGAATGATGTATTCAGGCATTATACTTTTTCCAGTGCCAAAATTTCTATTTGGTTCATTACTTTTTATATTAGTTCTGATATTGCCTAGCTTTCTATTCATTACAAATATATTTTCAATTCTCGCTTAGCATAATTATAAATAGCTGCTTTAAAATCCTTTCATGATAATTCTAATATCTGATTCACCTCAAGCTGGCCTGTGCTGTCTTTTCCCTTGACAATGGCTCATCACATGTCAAGTAACACTGTCTATGCCCAAGGTTATGTTGTGGAGACTCTGAGTTGTGTTGTATTTCTCAGAAGAATGTTCACGATTTGTTGCAACAGGCAATTCATTTGGTTAGAATCAAACTCTAAACTCTGTCCTATCTGTGGTGGGTTCGTGCTTTCAATCTGCCCATGCACGTGTGGCAAAAGGAACCGGCTAGAGTCCTGGGCAGAGTTTATGCACAGGTTTTGGGGTTCCTTCCAGAAATTTTTTTCTGGAATTCCCCCTCACTGGTTGGTAGCTCTGGTTACTCAGAACTCTTTCAAAAGGCTCCTCCTGCCAAAAAAAAAAAAGGTGCAGGTTCTCTGTCAGAATTTTAGCCACGCCATGCCGTAACGATATAAACTGTGGCTGCTCTCCGGGCAAAACCGCAGAAATGGAAAACTCCCCCTACGTCAGTTGCTTCCGCTAAACTTCCCTCCAAAAATCTCTCTGCTTACGTTTATTCTCCAAAGCCCTTACGTATTTATTTTTTGTTTTTCCAGAATTTATAGTTATTTGTGTGATGTTCAATCTTTAGGAGTTTATTCGTCCATAACCAAAACAGAAACCCATATTATCTTTTTTATACAGTTCAAAACCAATAGCCATATATTATTTAGATATGTATTTGTAAAGATACATTTAAATAAGCAAAAAATGATAAAGATAAAATTCAAATTAATGTACACCTGGAGGGGGAAGACAGAGGGATTAGAGAGGGGAAAACACAAAGATAAATACAAATTATTTCTGTGTTCTAGTGCTCTGCTATGTGTGGGCTAATGGCCGTTCACTACATTATTCAGAAAAAGATAAATGATACGATAATAATAAGAGCTATGCAAAGACCAGTGATGTAAATGTGCCATGAACCAAGGACTTTGATTAATTTAATTCTGCCCTGCTAAAAACAAATGTTCATAGAGTCCTCATCTTGTTCTTAGCCCCCTGAAAAGTCTCATGATTCTGAGAAGCTCTAGTCCCAGGGTCTATGAAATAGCTAAGGATTTATGAGATTCATTTATAGGTAAAATTTATGGACCATTCAAATTTACGCACATCTTAGACACATGGTTAATAATGAGAAACCCCCTAAATAATGTTGTTTGAATGAGAAGGAAAGAAAGACAAAACCAGGCATGTGTCTATTGTTTCTTTGTTGCCAGTCCATACAGGCTGTTTGACAGAGACAGGAAAAGTTCCTAAGGGTTTTTTAGAAGCCAGGAATAAGAAGAAAGGAGACTGAGCGGAAGAATGCTGGGGCCTTCTCAAAGCAGGAGAAAACTTCAGCTTGCATGCTTAAAATCATGTCCACAAGTCAAGGACCGTGGGACATTTTCCCAGAGGGGACTGGACAAGGAGCCTCTCTTGTCTTAGTATCTTAAACTGGGCTGAATGGAACACCAGGGAATACGCTGGAGGGAGGGAGATCGCACTGGCGAAAAGGGTGGAAAAAGTGATGCAATCAGAGAGTTCTTTCCCATCTCTAATTTTATGACTCTGTAAAAAGGAAGAATTCAAACCACTTCAAAATAAAATCACCGGAGACCTGGCTTTGAAGACTGGATCCGACGAGAACTGGTTATTGATCAAGATTGTTTTCCTGGTTGATAACCACATAGCATGACAAAATGTACCTCCATCTCACTACTGCTTCATAACAAATATAGGGTCAATTTTTAAACGAATGTAGAAGATTTCTCTAGGAATTAGGAACAGTAGGGGGATGATCAACAAACAATGTCATTTAAAAATAAGGCTTTGTTTCCTGACAACCAAAAGCTTGACAAATCACACCCAATGTTGTATTTCTCAGGATATTTAACAGAGCACAACAGAAAGCTCTTTTTCACCTGCTTGCTGTATCAGGTTTGATTTTAAGGACTCCCAAAGATAAACCTCTAAAGAAAAAAAATACCATTAGATTGTCTTTTTTCCTCTTACTTAATGTCATTAATAGTAAATTGTATTTTCCCAAGTGAAAGAGAAAACCCCCTTTTTATTGCTTTTACTGAAACATCCATAAAAACACATTTTAAAAGCTATGCTTTATAAAAGTACATTTTTTTAAAAAAGGGCCAGAGAAATACGTTAATTGCTGTAAAATTCAAGTCTCCAATCCACTGAATACCCCCGTGGGTGTGAGGAAACAGGGCCTCTTTGGGGAAAGGTAACCCTAATTGCGTGGCATGCTGGAGAGGCACCCACGTTTCTGTCAGGAGCAGATGCCGATAAGATATGCTCCGAAGGAATCCTGTCTGGACTGTTTCAACTGGGAGCCTGTTGGTGTAATGTTGGTATTTAGCTGTGATCTAGAGGCCAGCAAAGGTTAGGTTGGACAAAGCAGGGCCTAATGAAGCTGCTAGTGTCTGGGGTGAAGGGGCCACAAAGCCTTTCAAATTAGCAGCTGAATCCTGACACTCATTAGTGATTATATATGCAAGGGCTGCAACTTAAGCCCCGACCAGTAAAAACAGCCTAGACGCTCCACAGACACACAAAGGAAATAAAGTATGTACAAAAATAAAGAACTAGAACCTTTTCACCGTCTTCCCTTTCACATCTTGACATTTTCCCTCTCCTTTTCTTCCTTTTTAAAAAAAATATTAATGACAGGACTGCAGTTACTTACCTTCCAATTTAGTACTAAAATAATTACCACCACGACTAAAATGAGACTTCATTTATTTTTAAATCAGGGAAGGTCTAGTCAGAAATTGCTTCTGCTAAGTTCTGTACAAGACATAATATACTCTTGTTAACTAACAAAACCAATAAATCAAGCTGAAGCACTTATTAAAGTATCTTAGAGCTCTAAATTTATCACTGATGACAAATTTAATTTGGGGCTCTGACAGTGTGCTCCTTGCATATACAGTACTCCAACAGATTTTTTTCTTTCTTTTTTGGGGGTGGGGGTCACTTCACAAGTAACTCATGCTGAAATTTACTAGAAATTTTTAGAGATGCAAAAGATGACTTCCAATGGAAAACTGAGTTTGTTTTTTTTTCACACAGCGTCACTGTCCCTGGCAAAAGTTATGCATTAAAATTTTTTACCAGCAAATTCTATCATTCACACGTTAGAGTTAGCGTCACATCAGGGTTGGTGGAATTTTTAAAATGGTGATAATGAGCATTTTACGAGGCAATTTCTAATCCTCATTCAGTTAACCCACACTCTGTCTCCACAGCCAGGCCACTGCCTGTGCCTTGATAATGAAGATCAGAAAACAGAGATGCAGAGTTTCTCCCTCCCTAACAGGTAGCGTAATTTCAATCTGTGGCAGGGTCGTGTGGCACAAGGGAGGGTGAAAAGAAAACAAAGTTAAGAATATCCACAAAATTGTGCTGAGTCTTATAATTATTCAATACTGAAGCTAAAAGGACAATATTCTCACTTTAGGTACCATATGAGAATTACATTCCAAATACACATGAAATTAATAGGTAACCTTTGCTCGACACCATACTTCTAGACTATATAACATGAATAATGCCTTATTTTTTGTTCCAGTCAACTGCACTGTGTAGGTCACTGTACAACACAGCCAGGTTACACAAGTTATATTTTCTATAAACTTTTCCTCCATCTAAACCATAGCTCTTCAATTCTGCATTAGCATGTTTTTTGGGTTTTTTTACTGCCTTTTCAAAGGGTATTTTCTTTCTTGACAATGCAATCAGCATATAAAAACCAAATTTTGCCGCATGGTCCCGTTTAAGGCCTGACAAGGGGAACGCATTTAAGCTCTGGGACAAAAGCATCCAAGTCGACCTGTTTTGCAGACTGATTAATAGAAACAAGCTCCAAGGACTAATCACAAGCCTAGGGAGCCTGTTTTGCAGATTAATAGAACAAAGACACAGGAGAGGAGGGGAGGTTACAGCACTGGAATACAAATAAGCAAAGGTAGGCACCGGGCCTTCCTCCTCTGAAGTCACATCCTTTAAAGCCAGACCCTCAGACCCCAAGTCCCAGGGTGCCGCATTCAGGGATAAATCAAAATGCGGCACCGGAAAGGTCTGGGTTTCATGGGTCACCCCGGCACCAAATGAGGCATCTAGGTGTCACATTCTTTGGAGATTCTGATTTAAAAGAGGAAACAACGTTTTTTTCGGCAGAATGATGCTAGCTCTGGGTGCTCTCCGGGAACCCTTCCATTGCTGCAGGGGAAACCGTACGCACTTGTTGATTAGGACAGATGCTTCCACCTCCCCACCCTTTGCAGTGGCCGGCCACACAGGTAACCTGTGAAGTGTGTGTGTGTGTCCAGGCCCACAAATACACAGGAACTATAAACACAATGTAAGCACAATGTCAGAGGAAGAGAGTCAATTGCCAAATTACCCCTAGACACATTTTACAAGAGAATATGCGCCCCCCCCACTTTTTTTTTCTAACTGTAAAATAAAGATTTACACACTGGAAGACTATACAAAATCCTAGGGAAGTAGAATGAAAGAAAGAAAAAAAAGAACATTCATAAGAGAAAATCGTTGTTATACTTGTGGTGTATTTACTCCTCAGTTTTCATTTTCTCTATGTATTTATGTTTTTTGTAATGTTATAATCCCTCTGTGTATTTTTAGTGGATATAGGGCTTTTGAAATGCTTACTGCTAAATATAAGAAGAAAAACATACCATTGCTCTCTGATGACTGATGTTAATTCTTAAATGACTAAAACCAGGTGATTGTATGAATTTCTACTGGAATTGTAAAACCTTCATCAGTGAAGAGAGTTTACACAGCTTGGGAAACAGTCTGTAGGAATTTAGGTGTCTACTTTTTGCATGATTTCTATCCTTGATGATTTTCTGCAATAACTACCTCCTTTCACCTCCCCCCCGCCCCTACTATTACTTATAGAAATCCAGAAAGACAGCCTTTGTTTTTTACCCCCTTATTCACAGGAAGAGTATCAGGTTCAATGGACTAAGAGAATGCATTTTTTCTGGCATACTTGTATTCTGCTTTATCAATAGTCCAATTATTCTGTTTAGTGCAATAATCAACCAAGAAAAAACACATTATATTTGTAACAAAAGCCATAAATATCAACAGTTACAAAATCTCAGAGCTGACTTCGGAGCCCAGTTAAGCCTGTGGTTTACAGGCTAGCCAAACTGCAGAATTTCCAAAGAAGTGATCCTGTTTCTCTCGGGCATTTCAGAGCAGAGCTCAAACTCTACAGAAGGTAATTTAAATAACCTTAAAAACCAATACTCCCCTATATAGCAGATTTTCAACAGTGTTTTTGAATGTAGAAAGGCACTCAGTACCCTAAACACGCCCTTGCCTTTCACGGGCCTGTCTCTGAAGCTGCTATGCAAACCGCAGCCACAGAGAATCCGTCTTTGGTAAGAGCTATTTAAAAGCACAGAGGTCAGGGCCAGCGTTGTACCCACACACCCAGCTTTCCCATTTTTTCCTACTCATTTTGCTGGACCAACAGGTAAATTCTTCTCCTTACAGAAGTACATCTTTTTAAGGGAGAGGCTGAATTTGGATAAAAAAAGGAAACTAGCCTTTGCTGTTATATCTGAAAAGAA
Organism: Mormoops blainvillei; assembly: GCA_004026545.1. Classification (NCBI taxonomy): domain Eukaryota; kingdom Metazoa; phylum Chordata; class Mammalia; order Chiroptera; family Mormoopidae; genus Mormoops; species Mormoops blainvillei. The sequence goes on from PVJD01002754.1 coordinate 148,231, forward strand.
AAAAAGAAAAAACAAACAAACAAACGGGAAGCATGAGGAATGTTTAGTAACAGAGGCATGAAAGCATGGCCCAAAGTCCTCATTCTCAAATGCTTTTTCCATATTAATTTGTTTAAATAATACAAAAGCAAACCCCACAAGTGGAATTTTTAAAATTTCCTTTCCACAGTTTTTTTTTTTCTCCCTTAAGTCATAACACCAAAAGAAAAGAAGTAAAAAAGTGGAAAGAGGTGGCTAGTAATTGCCCAGTGGTGTATTTCCAAGTAGTTTTGCCATCAACAACTTCTGAGTAGGAGTGTCTCTCATCTTTAATTTGTTCTGAAAGAATCAAAACAAGAAGATGTTTTCTATTGACTCTTCATTCAAAATAAAAACGGGCCAGATGATGGTTAGTGAATTGGGGACTAGGCTTTTCAATCATTAAGACAATAAAAACATTTCCCCCCAGTTTCTGTCTTCAATAATCCTGTTTTTAGAACCAGGGCAATTCCAAGCTCCTTCCCATCACTCATGAAGCCTTGTGTCGCATGAAAACTCACTACATCTTATTGGATTCAGACTGCATTCAGTGTTCAGATTGATACGTTCCATAATTTCAATACATACAGTAGCTTGAAATGCAGTGAGAAAAACAGTAATCTCCAGTTATTAAGCTAGGCAGGCATCAGAGCCACTTAGTTTTTAAGTGCAATCATTTTGTACAGAATATGGGGAAAAAACAGGGAGGGGGCACATAACCAGTTTTAGAAAAGTGGAAAATCAGTGTGTCCACTCTGACCTGTTTTTCCCTTTTACACAGATAGTATTGGTTTTGCTTAGTCTTAAGTGCTGATTTACTAAAGTTCATGTGAAATTTTAGCACCGCTTTTTAAAAAATGTGATCTATCCTAAACCCACCATGCTAGGCAGCAGGCCTGAAAAGTATCTAAATTACTCAATAAATATCACTAGCACCTTCAGATGCTGCCTTGGAAAATTTTATTCTGGGAAGAATCTTATTTAGACTAGCCAGTTCTTAACTATTTTCTCTAATTTGACTTTCAGATACCAAGTGTTTCTCTCTGTTCATTTTTCACTGTAAATTTCATACTTGGACATTAATTCTATTTATACTTTAACAATGATGATCTTTTCTTGTGTTTGAGCAAAATTGTCCTCCTATAGTCTCTCCTGAATTAATACAGATTTGTAATTCATCTTTTCTGCTTTTTATAGTATATAGACACATTCTGTAAAAACCCAGAGGCTTTCAAATTTGTCATTAACTTCCTGCGTACGCAGTGCTCACGGAACATTCCACATTCGATTTATAGTCACTATCCAAGAGTACCTCTATTTTTCTTGGGTGAAAGTGCAGTACCAAGTGTTACTCATACATTCAAAATGATACTCGTGTAAGTCACCTTAAAAATGTCCACATTTCTTCATTTAACAGACATCCATTCACTCTTTCATGCCTTTTGACCAAATGCAGCCGATAAATGGGGTTTCTTCCTTATATGCTTCTGCTTATCCAAGTCATAAACAACTTGCTGTGTAAAGAAACTGTACAACTGCTTTTAAAATTTTCTTTCGCTCTTTCACATACACACACAATCAGTGGTAACCATTTTCTTAGACTAAGTTTCCTATTCATCTCATTTCTACCCCTTTTTGTTTCTCCCCTTTTACCCTGGTATACCATCACAAAAAAGAAAAACAAAAAGCAAATGACGCAAAACAAAAACAAAAAAATAGTAGCCATTATAAAACTAAACAACTATTGCTTTTCAAAAAAGAAATTCATACTTGCTGAGCATTTGCTGAGTGCCAAGAAGTTAACAACATCATCACATTTTAATTTCATGAACAATATATTGAATAGTAAAAAAGAGAAATTAAAAAAAAAGAATGCATGCGCTTTTGAGTTGGACTTCCTGTTCTGCTACTTGGGAAATGGGAGTCCTTGGGTGAGTTATTTAACTTCTGGAACCTTCCATTTTATCATGTCCCAAATGGGGTTTGTAAAATTACCTTTTCTGTAGGGTTGCCGTGAGGCTTAAAAACAATGTTATATAAGGTACCTGTATGTGGGTGATCTCAATAAATAGTAATTATTATTTGCATGCCCATTGGACAGATGAAACTGCCATGCAGGGCGTGGAAATGACTTGCTTACCAAGGTAAATGGGTCCTAAATGATAAAACTGAGACTCGAGCTCGATGGGGACAGCTGTTTCTAAAGTCCAACACCTACAACCCCTTACTACACACTGCCTTCCCCCACTTTCACCAGGCAGAACAGGGCTGCAGCCGTTTCAGCTGCGTCCAGCCTGGGGATCAGACCATTCAGGGAACGTCTTTCTTCTGGGGAAGTCCTGCCAGAAGTTTGCTAACCTGAGGAACTGAGGGCTTAAAGGATGAGGGAATCAGCAGGAAGAGCTCCACCCACTTTCCACAAAACTTTCACTGTCAGAGGGATGTCCCTGAGCACAGTGTGGTACGGCTTCCCCCAACAGGCCTCCTATGGGCCGACTCATCAGAACGTATAAAGGCTGTCCTGAGGTTATGCAGATGTGGTGCCCAGCAGAAGGGGGGCACTCGGAGGACGCTGGCAACTGCCTGCCTGTGTGCTCCTAAGCCCATCTCGCCTGCATCAGAGATGATCAGGAGGATCAGAGGAACCCGCGTAGCTACCTGGACTTAACTTATAGGCACATCTGAGCTAAGGTGGAGAAGTAAGCCCCAAGGGGGCAGAGCAGCAGCAGTGACGGGAACCAGGCAAAAAGGGGTAAAGACTGTCCGTGCGACCCCGAAGGACTCACTCTCCGAAATTACTGGTAATACCTGGAGAAATTCACATTACACTTAGAGTTCAGAGCCTAAAATGAGAAATCTGTGTTTGCCAAATAGCTTTAAAATAAACGATGCAGCATCTACGTGACTTTAATTCAACTCTAAGAATTCAACCACTGAGAATTCCACCATTGTGAAAAGAGAATACTGAATATTTGATAACTGGTTTCTAATGCCCAAAGGACTTGCTGAAGGCCCACCTGGTCTAGCTTCCTACCAAACTCGCGCCTTACGCTAACTTCTTTTACTGCAGCGTGAAGAAGCAGTCTCCAAATCTAACAGAAACTTCCACTGTTGCTCACAACATGGAGATAAAGCATCGGAGGTAAAGGCATGACAATGAAGAGCTTAAAAATACTTTTGGAGCCTTTCTCTGAAAAGTCTCACTGCCTTCAAGTTAAGTTTGTCCAACTACTCCCATTCCTCAGCTTTACTAAAACCATATCCTCCTGGAGAGGCGCCGTTATCCCTTCTATGTCACTGGGTGTTCAGGAAGGATCTGTCATGTTCATGAAGCTCATGGACATAACTTAGCGCTCTGTTTTGTTCCATTATTGCTCTACCATCTCTGGTCCTTGTAGATTCATGGCTATGTTGGATCTTGTATTGCACGTATTTTCTTTCCTTTTGCAGCTGGGTGTCTCATCTGGGTAGACCTTCAGTCCTTCAGCCAGACGTATCTCTTATTCATTCATTCATTCATTCATTCGTTCGTTCGTTCATCAGATATGGAAGAAGCACCCACTACGTGCCAGCACTGGGCTAGCCTAGGGTATGCACAGAGAACAAAGTTGTCAGGGTTCCTGCCCTCGCAGAACTTATAGCGACGGTATAACCTCCTTCCAGCCACCAGCAGCAATTCTAGTTTAAAAAGAAACCTGTCAGTATAACACGAGAAAACGAAAGAACACCCAGCAGCCAGCCGGCTGGGTCTCAACGTGAAGGTCCAGGTCTTCTCTGTGGCATGGTGCCTGGACTCACGCCAGGCCTGACTTCAGCGAAGGCAGGCGGCCAGCACTTCCTTCTTGGTGCATATGCCCAGGGCTGCTGTCTCTCTCACCTGCCACTTGGTGCTTTGGAGGGAAAAAGCCACATGCACCTGACACTTGCACCCCTGATGCGTGTGCAATGGAAACGAAAGCTGTCTCTGTGGAGTAGAAAGGTCAGAAGGAGCTGATCCATGTCTTATGAGACACAGGTTTTTCATTTTGAAAACCCTAGGTTGCAAAGCACAACACATAAAAGATACTGGATCGTTCATTTGTCGTGTCCCCTCAACATGACTACTTTCCCCCTGCAAGCACCTTGATCACGGAGTCCTGAGAGCCCCCGCAGCGTACTGGCCTGGATCTGTCCGCCCTTTCTGTAACTGGATGGAAACAGCCCAGTGTTCTAAGTGGTCACTTCCTGACCACTTAGTTGCTGCAGGTTGACGAGTAGAGGGACATCTGTGGTTACTGGGATATCCTGGTTCAGTCTAGAGAACTCAGCAAAGGAACTCTGGAATCTAGGCCCATTTCTCCCCGAACCAACTCCGTGACTTTGGTCAAGTCACCCCCTCTGCCGAAAACACTATCGTGGTCTCCTCTGCCAAAAGGGGGCTATGCTGAGATATAAACACTTGTAAATGCTGGCTATTATTGTTATTAATACATACTTTTCCTATTTTTATTGTTTAGAATTGCTTTTCAATTTAAATTTTAATTATTTAGAATAGTTGTGAAGCCCAAGTGAGATAACACATGTGCACATTCTCTGAGCAAAAAACACCATCCAAAATTAGTATTGTTGTTTGCTAATTGAGTTCGTCTATCAGAATGTGTGGGCAAAGATTTGAGCTACGCAAATACTGATATGCACATGACTTCTATCCACGCCATAATGGTCTAGACAACCACTGTCGACACATCAGCTAAAGGCACCATGACAAGCTTTCAAGGTTTGGACAGAGTGGGTACAAAGGTACAGGTGGATCCGACATCACAAGCTCTGCATCAACCAGCTTTCGAAATGCTATTTACTGACACGGCTATCAAGGAGAGGTAGGAGGCTAAGTGATGGGTTTTGCTTTCTCCTTTTTCAAATAAACAGGGCAGTTGTTAAACCAGAAGTGAATCTGATCCTGGGCGGCTCTAAGAGCAGTCAGCTGCGTTCTGAAATGGGCAAAAATGTCAACAGAGCCTGAAACCCTAGAGCCGGGCAGAGCGGCCATAGGTTCATAATGGGAGAGTCTAATGGGCCCTGAGCCAAGAAAAATGAAATGTTAGCCTGGGCCTTTAAACAGAATCATGTAAAAGCAGAGTGCATATTTGTTTAACACACACACAGAGACCTTTTTCTGTGCCAATACCTTTCTGAAGCTTCCTGAATAAAAGCTGGAATCCTGAGAACGTGGTACAGAACCAATATTGTTTGTATAGTTCTGGTTCTTTAGTGTGAAAGGACTTTTCCTGCTGAACGTGAAGTTGTTTCTTTCTTTCTTCCCTCCCCGCTTTTTCTTTTTTGGCCCAAGTTAATTACAAAGTATGACTGAAAATAAAATAAATGAGCCCATTCCACCCATCCCCATATCTGAATTCTATCATACGAGTTGCCAATTGCTTTTCTAGTCCTTTCACTCAATATCTGCTGTTAATTTGTTCGCTATTTCAAGAACGTGAAGACTGTCATCAAAGTACATGATGCATTGCAAAACTTATAATTGGAAATAAAAACATCTGAAGCTTTTCTGACAGGGTAAACACAGAGTACTATCGCACTGAACAGAACAAGGAAACGTGAGCAACCTTGTAGCTATTGGTATGCAAGCACAATTATAAATGCTGCAGAGTAAAATCAACACTTAACTCCCACTTTAAAAAATGCGGAGAAAATTACATCTAAATGAATGAATGAATTCGACATGTTTGTGATCCGACAAGAGGGGAAAAGAGGAGGGAGAAAAAAACGAATCCTGCTCACACATCCTTTGAAAATGCAACTCAAATGGGCTTTCTCTTGCTATTTCAGCCGTTTTAGAATTACACAGCCTAGGCCCCAGATCTAATTTTCCTGCTGCAGAAGTTCAGGCACTTCCTCCACAGTTACTAAATCTGACAAATTACACCTGGGTCTACTCTAACATGAAAAAGTATGCTCTTTGTTCCTGACCCCTTGGTCAGCATAGAGATCAAATTCCAGCACATGGAAAGCCCCACTCATATTCATTAAAAGCCACGGGAGACCAGCTCTGCATTTCTGTTGAAGAGGGGAAGGAGGTGCAGGCTATGGCAGAACCGCACAACTGCTCTGCCCCGGTCGCAGCAACACAGACTCTGTACTCTTTGCAGCTTGGCTGCTGATCAGTTAGTACCTGGGTTTTTGGTTTTTTGTTTTTTGTGTTTTCTATACAGCATCTCAGTAACAAAAGAGCACTTGAAATCAGAAAAAAAAAAATTTAAAAAGGAAGGAATTAGTCTATGTTTAATGCCAAGTCCCACGAGTGAGTTTACTGAAACCTGCTTGCACTAAAACGCTGGCTCCACAGATCAGTAACCCCAAAAAACAAAAATGATTCTAAATTTCCACTGCCCCTCTATCCTGGCCAGAAAAGCAGTTAGTTACCACAGGGCCAATATCTGACAGATTGGAGTGTTGTCTCCTCTTTCTAACCATACTCAGCCTTTGGAAAAGACATTACAGAGCTGAGAGTGGTCGTGACGAGAAAATCAGGAGCCATCTTGGTGGCAGGGAATCGACATGAGGGATTCAAGGAACCCACAAGCTTTCCTGCTGTGACAGGTGAGTCCCAGGTGGATGTAACTGTCTCGCAACACAAGATCCTCTTCTTCTGTCCCCCAAAGAGGGAGAGAAAAGCACAATAGGAGAGCTTAAGAAAAGATGTGGCTGAAATGAGAGTTCCAAAGATAACAACACATTATGCCCAATTCCTTTTTTTTAGATTTTTGAAATAATGATATTGTGAAGTGTAAATCCAGGGGTACCTCAATACTCATCATTAATTTGTTCCAGAACTCGTGACGAGTGCTGAAATGGATGGTATTGAACGACAAAGCATTTTCGCATTTTGTGGGGCAGTGTTGTGACTCATACAAGTTCTAACAAATAGGATGAGTCCCAAGCAAGCACTCAGTGCTGAAACACTTTTTTTTCTTGTCAAAATGTGATGAGTACAGGGTTTGACAAGTTTTGAAGCTGATGAGTACCGAGGTATGATTATATATAGAAGCCAAAGAATCCACCATAAGGCCTCTTGAAGCAGGGGTGTCCCCAGGAATGTGTCAATTCCTGTCCTCCTTCCAGGGAAGCACCTTTCTTCCAGGACAAGCCATCCTACTTACAACTTCTTCAGCACAGGCCACTGAATTTTCCCGGACCTATCAAACAACATCCAAAGCCTCTTCCTTGGGGATCTAAGAAGTACCACAGCGCAGGTCAGGTGTAAACACACAGGAATGCCCTGGAGTGTTGTAAGTTACTTTCCACATACAAATTCCTGCTCAGTTGTAAATCGGGAGGTAACTGCTTTTCTTCTCCCTGATCTTCAGGAAACTTTCGGCTGTGTTACAAGTTATAAGCATGTAACGAATATCCTTTCCTATAGGAGACCAAGGCACGATCCACAATTTTTAGATACATGAGTCATAGCTATCTTCCTAGTCAGATGGCAATTACTTCTGAGAAACGTGTGAAAGGATGGAAATCCTTAGTATTAATGTTCTTATTTGATTTCTGTTTTTAGATTAAAACCACTAGCACTGTCAGCAAATCAGACCTTAATATTTCCTCCAAAAAGTCATTAGAAAAGCATGTAACTCAATCAGTTTACATTATTTTGGGGGCTGCTGTATCTAATAGGTTACTAAGCAGGCATTCACCTAAGGGTGAAACCCAGGAATGGAAAATCTAACTTGTGAAGGCAGAAAAGTGGTAACTTGACTTCAGTTAAATTCTTAATAGTGAAAGAGGTTAAAAATCGTATGAGATACTAAAATAATCAAGCATGCCCACAAGATTCTGACTTTGCTCCTGTTTTTACCAATACAGAAGTTAAGTGAGTCACCTAATGTCACCCAATCAGCAGGGGCTGAACTAGGGACAGAGCCCACCACATCTGACGACTAGTGCAACAGTCTTCGTATGAAGTGGGCAAATGTATAAAGCGGACTGGAAACACCAACCCCACTCTATCAGTAATAGCTACCTCTTATCGAATGCCCACTGGATGCCAGAAGCGTTGTGCATGTACGGATGCATTAACTCATTTCTCCTCCTAACAACCACGTGAGGGGCGTAATGCTACTATCTCCCACTTCGGAGATGAGAAACAGGCACGTGGAGATGCTCAGAAACTCGCCCCAGGACCTAGGGCTGAATAAGTGGGAGATCTGGGAACATCTGTCCTCACTGCACAGAAATGTGCACAGAGGCGTTCCTAAATCAAGGTTCAGAACAGTCCTGGAAATATTAATTTTAACAAAACATCTTCGCAGTAAGACCCAAATCACTAATGCCTCCAAAATATAGGAGGAGACTGAAAGTTCCTTTCCATCAACCTCTGCATTTTTAGTCGAAAGACAAAGTACCAATAATTCCTATGGGTTAGGCAGATTCCATATAAAGGTCTCCCTCATCGTAAAGAGATGTTAGGCAGGAAGTTGCTCAAACTTTCTGGGATTTCTCAAAATCCCAACAAATTATGTATAAAACAACCTCAAGAAAACATTTCAGATGGTTAACAGTGTCTGTTTTCTTGACTTTAACATCTTTTCCAATATTAAAATTTTTGAATGATATGAATCCACTTCAGACAGAGATTTTGCCCAAAGTTTGTAACACCACCAAAAAACAAATTATCCCTTATCACATCACATATTTGAATTGCTACTTTTTTTTTAATTTTTATTTCTTAAGATGCTGCAAGATCACCCCAGGACACAAAATCATTCCCTCATTCCTCACAGCCATAATCTGATTTAGCTAAACCAGCCCCTAAACAGGTTTGAATCTGCTCCGACAATGGAGGAGGTTTGTCTGCTGTCATTTACGCAACTACCAATCCAGGGGTCTCGGAAAGTCCTGTTTGTTCAGGAATAACCTTCAATCTTCAGTGCCCTTCAAAGATTTTTCAAAAACCATCTAAGCTTATTGATAAAATGATCGTCACTCCGCATAACTTCTCCGTCAGCCAGAGGGCATTCCTCAACTGCTCGGCAGTCATTAAGGGGCAAGCTGGAGGGCTAGCACAGCTCCCGCTCCCGTCTTCTTCAGCCAGAAACGCCAATACCGACGTCCAGCACGGCCCTGGGGTCCTTTTTCAGGTTCCTGTTTGATAAGGCTAATTTCTGCTCTTTATTCTCTTTTCCCTTTACCACCTTCTCACATATTAAAAAAAAAAAAAAAAGAACTGCTGTATGTCAATAAAGCTGGACATATCCACCACAGATAATAACCACCAGTTACCACGCCAGGACCACTGCCACCTTGGCCAGGCCATGGACCCTGTCCTCAGGTTCAAATTAAGATGCTACCATTTAGTCTCTATGACTCTTGAGCACTCACTTAACCTTTCTGTGCCTGAGTTTTCTCATCTGCTAAAATAAGGATCATAATAGTGCCCATCTCTTAAAGGTATTTGAAATAAATCAAATGACAGATATAAAGGATTTAGAATAGTGCCTGGCATATACAGTAAGAACTCAATTAAGAGTTCACAATCATTGTCAGGCTGATTTTTATACAAATATACTTCCTGTATCCACTCATCAGTCCTTTTAGATGCCAAAAAAAAAAAGAAAAAAGAAAATGTTTCAACTTTCTATTACACAGGGGACAAACCAAACTGATAAGTGGGGTGGCCAATCTGAATTTACTCTGTCCTATTACAGCCTTCATCTGCAACTCCTGGGGTGGGACTAGACTACCTCTCCAGATTGGGTAAGTAAAAGTTCATTCTTCTGCTCTATATACATACAGAGCTCTCTAAAAGTAAATAAGTAATAAAAACCCAAGACTTCTTTGACACTGACCTTCTGATTTAACATTCCCATTTTGAAGATGAAAAAATAATGGGCTCTGAAGGCTCAAGTTCACATAAATACTTAGTGGCCAATCCAAGGCCAGAAAATTATTATCCTAAGCAAACCACCAGGCACTCTTCTAAATCCACAGCAAACGTCACTTAATTTAATCCTCATAATAACTCTCTAAAGGCTGTATTATTTTCACCCTCTTGGGGATGCAGAAACTGGGGCTCAACCTCTGTGAATTAGCTTCTTCAAAACCAGACAACAGACAACTGATAGAGCCAAGGTCAAAATCCTTCTTGTCTGACCCTGGAGAATATGCACCTGCTTCAAGTTCCGTAGACCTCAGTGCAGAGAACTCCAGGACTGAGGTTTCAGCCCGAGACCTGCAACCCGTCTGGCCATCAGCCCCCTCTGGGGAGCTCTGAGAAATGCAGATTGCTGCACTCCACTTCAGGAAGGAGAATCCGAGTCTGGACGGGCAGGGCTTCGAACATCTGTGTTTCTTCAGAGTTAGTGACTCTGATGTCTAGTAAGGTTCGAGAAACCCTAATCTAAGCAAGCTAGTCTATGAGTGTTTCCCGTCCAAACTGAGAGGGAAATGAGTGACCTAAGGCCTGGGGGAATGTCCAGTACAGTGGAATCTGCATGGAGAGGAACAATGGCAGCCTTCCCTCAAATCCCTCTGTGTCCCACAGACACACACGAAGCCACACCCGTATCTGCCAAAGCCCTACTCCCACTGATCCTGCCTACAGACCGCTGCATCACAATGAAAAAAAATCAACACAGCCCTTCGCCGCAGGGGCCAGACTCTGTGTTCCGTTGGAAATACCACAATAAGGTTTCTTTCCAGCTTATCCTTTCCTTTAAAGCACCCAAGTCGGCACCGTGCTTTCAGAGTGCGGAGCAAAAAAAACAGAGGGCGAGACTGTTCCAACAAACACTTACCAAGGTGCACCGTATATCCTGAATCCCTTCACAGTTACCTCCGAGTCTTGTAAGTAAATACTGTTTGTCAGGAGGGACTGAACGTTGTCAAAGTCCTCTGGTTTCAATTTGGACACAGAGGGGAATCGGTAGTAGTCCTGTTTAACAAGGTCTGCCATGAATTCCTTATCAAATGTCAGTTCATGATTCCCAGCAATCACTATTTTATATTCATATGGCAGGTTTCCTGAAATAAGAAAAAAAGAGCACCAATTAGCACGTTCATTTCCCATCATGAAGTACAACAGCCGAGAATGCGTGATTAACAGACGGTATACCCAAATGAAATAGCTCGTGCATTCCTTTATATTTCCATGGGAACCAAAATTTATGACTACTCCTTTATGCTAACAAAAATGACAATAAACGAGAGATGGGAAGCTGCTAAGAAGCTAAAAAGCTACTAAAAAGACATTAAGTTTTCTGGTTCCATTTCCCTCTTCTGGATGCTACCAATTCACTGTGATGAATTCAGCAAAAAGCACTTTAATCACATTTCTTTAAAAAAAAAGGTCTGGGCTTGGTTTGGTCCTCAAAAAACAAGCAGATGACATCGCAGGGTATATAAATGTAGAATCCCTTTGTTGTATGCCTGAAACTAGCATAAATTGTACGTCAACTATACTTTTAATAAAAAAAAAAGCAAACCAACTATTCTTAACAACTCGGATAACTGGTAGATTTTTAGCATATTCTTCATACAAAAGACGTGGCACAGCTGAGCATTCCGCAATTTACATAAGTAAGAGGAACTACATAGTACGATTTCATGTTGTAAGTTAAGGTTTATCCTTTGGCTTGGGGATAAAAAGAACGTTAATAATGCCTCCCCCAGCCCCGCGCCCCGCCCCGGTTAGAAGGCTAACTTTCCATCCATTGGGGACGGGAGAAGAAACTGTAAAGCTTAACCCTCTTTTAATATTTATGGTATGGAAATGTGAGCTCTTGGTGTGTGCTTTTTATGCAAAAGTTTCCCGATCGAAATGAGATAATTCTGGGAAGAAGAATGAAAGCTATAAAGGAAAACCCAAACACCAGACTTCTGCATAGATTTATAATGTTTGAATAAAGTACAGATCATACATATTAATAACTCACCGTGATGCTATAAGAACCAAAATCCAAAGGGAGATAGTGCTGGGCAGCTGTCCCCATCCTGAAATTAATGCCCTTTCTATTCGTTTTCATTACCCATCCCTCAAGTCTCACCGCTGGGCTGCCGCTCATTTCATTTTATTTCATTTCGTTTTATTTTGAAAGGAAAAAGGGTGGGACAATAATGCCTATAATTCCAGATTCCTGAGGCTCCTGGGTCCAACGAAAAATTAACATTTCCTGCTATTCCAGGAAGAATGAAAGTTACCACTAGTAGGAAATTGGATATACTTGTTCTAAAGAATCAGCCCTTACCAGGAAGCCTGAGTCAGTGACTTAATTAATGAAGCTTAGTGGGGAAGACAATTACATCTTTTTTAGGGTGGAGGAAATTTTGTCTTGGGTCTACTTGCATTTCTGCAATGTAAACTGTAGCAATTACACTGTGAAGTCCCCAATATTTCCTGCAGCACAATGAAAACATATCTGCTAATACTGAAGCAATTTTTAAGACTGCCAGAATATGCTTTTCTAATGCTAGTGTTTTTTCTCTAGCTTCCACTTTTTTATGTTTTTAACAGTAATAAAATTGCATATAGCATGTGGGTTAATGGGGGGAGTAAACACAAAGAGGAAAGCAGTCAGAAAATAACGTTGCAGAAAGATGAAACTGAAAATGCTGTGGTCAAATGCGGGTGGGTATCCTTGACTCCTAGTCCACGATGCTGTGACATGCATCGTGGCCTCAGTTATTTGCAAGTGGGACAGCTCATGGGAAATAGGAAGCCTTTCTCAGGTGCACATTTATGTGAGTTTATAATCTGCAGTAGCAGAAGGCAATAAGAAGTGCGATGCGTATTGCAAGCTACTTGGATAGAATGAGTATATTTTGCACAATTCCTTGCACTTAAAATACAGATGAAAGATGTATTAACAGGCTCCAAATTCCCAGCACTGCACATGCTGGAAATCTGTGAGATGCCCCCACAACTCTAATATCATGGCTCTGTGACCTCATTGGCCTAATACCACACCCCCCCATTCACCTGTGTTCCCAAGGTTGGACCATTTTCCTGGACAGTAATTTGTTCCAAGACAGGTCCTACTGTCATGAATCTTTGAGCAACTCTATTTGTGCAACTCACGCTGTAGCTGCCTGGTTCCCCTTTAATCATTCATGATGATGGACTCACTGTAAACCCTTTTTTTATGCACCACTGCTCTTGCAAGAGGGCTTGGCTTCGTGCTTTTTCCATTTTAGAGTTTTGGTTCAGAGATGGCATGGGTGAGGCTGGGAGACAAGACAAAAGGAAGTACATGTTTGCTCTTCAGACCAGTTTGAAAAAAAAAAAGTAAAACTACTGCAAAGTAAATCTTCCTCAGGAAGACAGGACTCCTCAGTGTCTTTTAAATCAAATTGGGAGACTCGACATAAAGGAGTAGCCACCAATATGAACAGCCACAGAAAGTGATGAAATTTACACATTGCCAACAAACTCATCTCTTTCTGAGAATCCAATAGCAGTTTCAACTTCCATTCTCTGTTACCTATGTTATGAGATTGTCTGACATATATTCTTTTTTTGCTGAACTGACCTTTCATCTATAATCTGCCAACCTTTATGTTTTATATGAAAAGTGTAAGCAGGGCAGCTGACAAATCTGTTACTTGACAGCAGTCTAGTTTCTTTCCGTATCAGATTAATTTGGAAGGCTCTGCAGTCAAGCTCCGAACTTCTTGGTATTCAAATAGCATCAAACAAAAAGGTGCCTGCTTTTTATCTATTTTATTCAGACCAACCCACAGAAGCAGATCTGCCTGAATTAAAAAAAAAAAAAAATCAAGACCACATCCAGTTATTCCAACACGGAAAAATTCTTACTTTGAATGACCTAAAGAACTCTACAACTAACCAGCTCCATGTTTCCCAAGACATGATATATGTCCTACTTGTGATATACAAAATTATTTTAGGTAGAAGGGAGATGAACGTTTGGCAAAATGTCAAATAGTTTTTTGCAAATTTTAAAAATACAAATTTGATAAAATACAATATAACAGTGTAAATAATATGCCAGTTCATTTTTCTATTTTTCATTTTTCTATTTTTATACAGGGTGCAGCAAAAGTAGGTTTACAGTTGTTTGCATGGAAAAGAATAAAATAACTAATAAATAGTAATACAAGAATAAACTCTATGCTTCACGTACTCACAACTGTAAACCTCCTTTTGCCCAACCCGATATATAAAATGAAATAATTTAAAGAAAATTATTGGACAAATAATAATACAGATAATTCACAGATACGATGATGGGAGCAAGTGAGAATAAAATATGGAAAACTAGTCCATTATCAGCTTGGGTTGGAGCTATAGGCCACAGTGAAGCCATAAACTTTAGGCGTAGCATTTAAGTCTCATTCTAATCTGTATCTTCTACCGTCCCTGTACTGCCTGGTGGTATCACATAAATAGACGCTCAACTTAAAACTAGAGGGTAATGCAAGCCAGCCGGGTCCTCACTGCTACCCTGCAGCTCTAACTGCCCCACGGTCTTGCTGCTGCCTGTTCCCTAAGCAATCACCGCAAAGCTCTTCTAGGCTCCTTTCTAGCCGCCAGGCTGCTTTTTTTTTTTACTTTTTCTAATCCTCACCCAAGGACGTGCTTACAGAGAGGGGAAGGCAGGGAGAGAAATATCGATGTGAGAGAGGTACACAGATATGCTGCCTCTCATACACACCCTGACCAGGGACTGAACGGCAACCTAGGTATGTGCCCTGACTGGGAATCGAACCCCCAACCTTTTGGTTTGCTGGACACGCTTCAACCAACGGAGCCACGCAGGCCAGGCCCAGGCTCCTTTTGACTCCCTACTTGGCCAACAATGTGTCTTCTAACCTCAAGGCAGGCTCTCTTTACTTGCTCCCCTTGGCTTTCCTATCTCTCTGCTTCATCTCATCTTTCTAATAATTGGCCTCTTAATCACATTCCTCCCACTCCCACTGGCACTTTCCTTTTCCAGACAGTGCTCTTTGATTATTTTGGATCTCTCTCTCTATTTAATCCTCCTCCTTAGTAAGTTTATGTTTCCCCAACCCAAGAAAACAAAAAACAAGCAGCCCTTGACACACACACACACACCTCACATAAAATCCTAAGCCATCCCCTCTAACTTCGCTGTTTCTTTCAGATGATTCCTCATTTCACTTCTATACTTCTGGATAGAGAATTCCAGGAGCTAACAACTGGCAGCCCAAACTCAGCCCACAGATATATTATAGTTGGCTCTCAACTGTGTTTCATTTTTTAAAAATTGAACTAATATTTAAAAATCAGGAGTTCTGGGTTTCTAGCTTATTTTGGAAAAGTAAAAGTTCAGGCGATGCTGACCTTCAGTCCGCCACAGACCTCCCTACTTCCTGCCATTTCTCACGTCTGTCCCGTTCCTCACATTAGTGTAGCATGAAGGGCCACTCTGTTATTGGAATTAGCAACTTGGAGACAAAATGCTTACTCAGAATTTACCCAACGAAATCTGGCTTCTGTTTCTGTTCTCTTCCAAAAGCTTATCCTGTAATGTTGATAATACTCTCCTAATAGCCAAAGACAAAACTTTGTTCTCAATTCTCACCTCCGTTGATCACACACAGCGACACCCGGTCCTTCAAAGCATCAATTCCCTTGATTAGTGATGTTGCACTCCCGTTTTCCTCCTCCCTATCTGATGTTTCCTTGCCTCCCTCTTCTTCCTCAGCTCCCTTTACATCCCACGGACTCATTACATGCTCCCTCTTCATCTTCTATGGTATCATATAACATTTTCTTACTGTATGTCTCGCAATTCTATTCTTTGTGATTCAATTTTTAAACTACCACAATTTAAATCTTAGAGGCAGCACGGGGTTAAGAGCGGGGACTCCGGGCTTTGCCAAGTGTTAGCTGCATAACCTTGGATGCAGCTAAGCTCATGGTTCCACTGTGGTCCACAGCTCCTTATGTTCCCTAAGGTGCACTAGCAAACATGGGTAATAACTGCACTCTTCCCTCCTAGGTTATTTTCAAGATAAAATGAGAAAAACTTCGAGAGCACATTCATGATATGGAGTCAAAACAATCAATGCATCTTAATTATTTTTTTACTCCATTTTTTTTAAGTTTTGTTTCTTTGCATATGGCTTGACTCCCCCTTAGTCCACCAGGTCTTTGAAGGCATGGAGCATAGCTTGTGGCTCTTTGTTTGACACGAAGTATCCAGTTCAATGCCGTCCAAGGGGCAGGCACACAACTGGTTTTTGACGAATAAATCAAGGGCTGAGTGAACCCTCTACAAGATTTGCCGGGAGCTTCCTTAGAATCCCAGGAACTGAGCTTGTCATCCTGGGCTATGACAAGAGTTAAACCAGTGTCATGTTGTCTCCCCTGAAGTGTCTGTTCTCGGCCCCCAAATCCAGTCTAGCCAAATAATCTCCGACAGCTGTTTAAACCGTAGTTTCCCGAAATATAAACAGAAGGAAAATAAAAATACTACTCCAGAGGTTTGGTGTGCTTTAGGCAATATACTGCATGTAAAGAACCTATAATTTCTAACACTTCATAATCACTCAGTAGCTGCATTATGATGATTATTATAATGATTAAACTTCCCAGTTGCTAGCCAAGAAAATATGGCACAATGTCACTACTCTCGAAGGAAAGCATCTGAAGATGGAAATGAAAACTTGGATTTTCCAAAGGCAGAAGCTGGCATGGTCCAAGGTGTCCTTTAAGTTAATGGAAGTGTTATTAAGGTCATTAAGGCAGATGAATCTAGAGGTGACAGTGGGTGGCCTCTGAGGTCTTCAAGCTGTGCACAGTACAAACCCCCCCACCTCTGACAAGATGATTCTAATCTTGCACAACATCTACCCTAAACACATCACTTCTTTCCTCCTTCTGTTGTCCTGTCAGCCATCCCTTCTAATATTTACTAAATACCAAAAAAAAAAAAAAAAAAGTGCCAGGATCGGCCTGTCATTCACAATGACTAGTATAACCTGTGACGGATAACATCCAGATTCTATTTCTCTCGAGTGACTACTCATTCGGGGTGTCCCTAACATCTTCCTCGAATCAGATGGGGTGGTCTTCTCTGAGCGTGCAGAGAGGAACAGAATACTTCGTAAAGTTTCAGATCTTCAGGTATGCACATGCCTGATAAATCCAGACCAACTTTAGAGCAGACATACAGCAAACTGTGTCAAGGTCAGTCTCCCTCCCTTATCAAATTCTGGACATTTAATCTGTCATTTCAAGTGGCTTCCACAAATCACAGCCCCTGGACACAGAGGCACCCTCAGGGACAGCCTGGTCCGGTGGTTTGAAAGCTGTGCTCTGGGAGCCTCCAGGGGCTGGGGCAGGGCAGACAAGCGCGGCAGGGAGGGACCTGCTCCCGTGGCCACTCCGGCGGCGCTGCTCTCCTTTATTTTGCAATCTGGGGAAAGATTCTGTTTGAAGAAAGTTATCCCTGGCTTAAAAACATTAAAAAGAAAAACCACTGACTTATCCAATTCCATTTTAGTGATGAAAGGACTGAATGCAAGGGAGGTGCTGCCACTCACTAAGCGAAGTCACAGGCCAAGTTGGGGGCTCCAGGGGGACGAGAGTAGCTCTTCTGCCTCCTGTGCTGGTTATCTTTCGGGCGATTCCAAGTTTTGAACAGCCTTATGAAGTCTGGCTCTAGACCTTTCTCAAGTCCTCCTCATGCCGTTCCTCCATCTATAGCGATCTTTTTTCTAGTCCTAGGCAGCTGGGACTTTTTTTGTTTATGCCATGACACAGAACTCCCCATTCTAGATGTCTGCCTGCCTATGTCATGGATTTCTCCTCCAGGGGACACCAGGCCATGTCTGCTTCGCACTACGACAACACACAGCCTGGCTCATTAAGGCATTCCCCAAATACTACTGCAGCTATGGGTGTCATTTCTTACCCACCAGCTCCCAGAAGAATTTGGGAGCCTACCCAAGAAGGGAAGGTCACCGACTTGAAGGAGAAGGAAAACATGCTCCTCTGCTCAGCTTCACACAGGGCCCCAGAATTTAAAAACGTGTCGGCTCTACCATGAGAACTAAGAGGAGGCTGTGACAAGAGACTGAAAGTTCAAGGTAATAAGCCCAAATGCCTACAGGAACCACGGAGGTAAAACAAAACATTAGGACTAGGGAGAAGTAATAAGGAGCAGTGAGGACTAGGATACACGTGCATCACCATTTTAAACTAAAGACATAGAAACATGGCTTTGGCCAAACAAGATTCCTTGCTAACTTGCCCCTTCCTCCAACACGTCACCAATAAAAATTAATGACTTTCAACATTAAGTATCATACAACTGCAACCTGTATTTCTGTTACAAATCATTACAGAATGTATTCTTGTAGAAAAGTCAAGTTCAGGTCAACTCAAAACCCAAAGTCAACTCCAGGAATAGTTGCTTTTCTTGGGAATCTCCCCGCCACCTGCTGGAAGATGGCTCCTGCATCATACTCATCATTCCTCAGGAGTGGTGGGTGTGGGAGAGAGGGACACCAAATGGCCATCAGGTTGTGGCTGATGACAGATATCACCTTCCCCGTACCCCATTTTTATCAGGGAATCTGATAAGCAAGGCTAATTGATTGCTATCAGTTGCTACTTATTCTGCTAAACCCAAGAGGAAAAAAAAAAAAAAAGAACCCAGAGTACCACAGTAGTCTTTTGTGGTAGGAGAGCATCCCAAAGCAAGTATCACTTGCCAGTTTCCTGGGTAAAAGAAAACCTAGTTGTATAAAGGTGATAAATTGCAAGATCGTCAACCCTTGTGCCCACTCCCCTTGATACTCCCAAATTATAGACTTTGAAAATAAATGAGAAAACAGAAAATGTTTGTGGCACAACCCTCCTACTAAATAAAGTTCGCCTCACTATGTAGCAGGAAGAAAGACACACAGAGATGACAAGACAAAAAGAACCTGCTGTGGGTCTCAGACGCCCTGGAAGCTCACAAGGCACAGCCTTCGGGCTCACTCTCCTTGCCCGTGTGCTAGAAAGAAGCTACCTTTCTGAGATGAAAAAGAATAAAACAGATATATGGTCAGATCTATTATCATGGGACTGATTCTAACCAAAAGACCTGTGCTGTGATCGATCACATTTCTGAAACCTGCAGCCTGCACGGGGCAGTGCCAGGGGCCTGTTTGAAAACACTCTTCCTTTCTGCCAGCGTTATAAAGGGACCTTGTTATACCCCCAAGGTGGAGCAAAGAAGGCACTCTTTGCTGTTTAAAATTATTATAATATTTTTTAATATTGTGGCTCTAGCAGAGAGGGAGAATGTTCAAACTCTTAAAATCCCTGTAATTCTACTAAGGACTGAGTAAGAATAACTTGGGCTTAAAGACTGGCCAAGCAGAAAATATTGCAGGAGAATGAAAGAAAAAGAAGTAATACCAATGGCCATGAGGATGGAAGAACTCTGAGGCTGTGGAATGGACGAGGAGAGGTGTCATCTAAATCCACCCCCCGCCGCCCCCATGATTACTAGGGGCTAATTTCAGAGAAGGGCCAAGTCTAGCCTGGTGACAGGGAGAGGGCTTTCTCAGCTATAACCTTACCCTGCTGTATACTTCCGGCACCTAGAAAAATGCTTGGCACTTAGTTGGTGCCCACTGCCTACCTGTTAAGTGAACGAATGAACCTCCAGCAATCCCTCTTGGCTCCACGGTTTGCACTTGCTTGCCTGGGCTGCAAAGCCACCAGAAACATTCAATCAGGGCAAGCTCTGTCTCTGACCTCAGTCTGTCCCCCGTCAGGCTCCATTAATTTTCACAAGTCCTGACAGCTCTAATGTTAATACTCACACTTGCTGATGGAGCCACACAGCAGGTTCAGACTGCTACCTTCTCCTCTGAAACTCATGCATTAGGGTTTCTTCCATGCTTGCAATGGGAAACCAAGTCTAAGAAATATTAAACACAGAAAACTATATTACAATAATGTCAGGACTGAGCCAGAAACCCAGGAGAAAGTAAGGAGTGCTGAACGAAAGCCCCGTGGTCTGCTGCAGGAATTAGGGCTAGCGTAGGGAGCCACGGCTGACACACTCAGTCCTCTTCTCCAGCCTCCTCCACAAAAAGAATCCCAAGGCGCCAGGAGATGTTATAAGCCTTAATCCACACAAAGGAGACAAAAGTCCATCCCCGACAGAGGAAAGCAGACCCCTTCTGGACCTGAGAAGTCACCAGTATATGCTACTGCTGACAGGTAACATACTAGGCAACATAAATGATGAAGGGACAGGTCACTAGTACTCATAACTATTAGGGACCTGAAAACAGCTCAGAGATTTGATTCTCGCTCAGCAGCGACTTGTTTACATGTATTCCTGTCTCAACCATACCCCATTCCAACATAACTTTTTGTGACGTAAAAACACAAACACACATAAACTTACACATACAAACACTCACGCAAACTCGTACATTTTAAAAGACAGCCACAAGGTAGTAAAAATGAATGACAATATTCTCTTTGTTTCCCAAATGGGTGTCTCTCAGCTGCCACCCAGACCAGCACAGCATGTTCTATGTCTGAAGCTATGGCAATAACTGCTCACTGCAGCGCGGCTCCAACAATACTTGAGTACTAGGACCTGGACTGGACCTAGGATTGGAACCACAGTTGCTCTCCTCACGGTTTATGTTGTCCAGCCTCCTCCTTACAAATGAGAGCTTTGCCTTGTTAAGAAAGATTTATGACCCATACAACAAATTTGATCGCAAGAGACTATCCAAACTGGACCCAATTCAGGGTCCCCTGGACAGTCACAAGGAGAATTGGTACAGACACTGTCAAGTCTCATCCCGATGAGCTGTGAGCATATCTACAACATTCAAGCGTATCAGAATGTCGGGAATCACGGCACGATGAAGAAAAGATCAGGGCCTTTGTCATCAGACAGGCTTGGGACCAAATTTCTGGTTTTGACCTATAAAACTCAAACTCAAAACATGTTATTCAACCTTCCTATAACCAGAAAAAAAAAAAAAGAGGATAATTGTGCCACCTACACCTCAGAGTTGATATGCAGATTGAGAAAAATCAATAAAGGACCTAATACAAACCTGACACATAAAGCATGACTTTTATTGTTGTTATTATTATTTTTACTTGTCCTCTGTATTGCACTGTAACTTCATTCAGGATGAGCGGTCTATCTACCACTTCCTGTCACCTTAAAAGAATATTCCAAGAATATCTTTAATAAACTAGTAGTGTTAACTGACAAAGTCTATGGTGAGCTGAAGAATACTTTGTCGTTGTTTTTCCCCCAAAACCTTTAAAAAGCAACTGAGGAAAGGTGTTCTTTCCAGCAATAATTACAAAAACAAGTGGCAATTATTCTACTGAATAATTAGAGGAACAACTGCAAATCCTACGTGTTCGCATTTTAAACCATTAAGTATGGTGAAAATCAAATTAAATAAAAATAACGTGGGTATAAAGGCCATATTCTTTAAAGGCAATGAACCATTTTGAGGCTTTTTGGATTCCCCTCCCCATCTTAACCCCATGAACAGTAGCAAAAATCTTTTTGCAGTAACTGCTATTATTTTTGCACACTGACACAATGTTTGGGCAGATGAATGCAGGCTAGCAGAATGCAGTGACTCCAAGGGGTCGGCCCACAGCAACCAGAACAGAGGGTTGACAATGGAAATAAAATCTCGGCCTTAACAGTGCCACCGGGGCTTGATGAAAATGGTCTTCTAGAACTTGATTAAAACTAAATTGAAAAAGAACGTATTTGGCTAATATTACATTAGACTAAAATATAGAAATGAACCCTAATACTCTTGAAATCTAATAAGAAAAAGCCATCTCAATTTCCAAACTTTCAAAAGCACACTCTTTAAATGCATCACAGATCAATTTACATGGTACTTTCGCCAATAAGCAAAACCAAATCCCAAGTTCCAATTGGCTTATATTGGAAAGTGTGAGAGCAAATGCTAGAAAATGCAATTACTGCAAACAAACTCCATTTTCTCTCCTCTGAAGGGAATTTCAGAGAATATTTTATTGCCATCAAATAATATTTCTGAAGGCATCAATACACAATTCTATTTTCTCTTCAGAGTCCCTACTCACTGTATAATCTAATCCACTCTACAGAATATCTTGAAATTTAGAGAAGAGCCTACGAAAGGGGATATTACCTTGCACACACATCCTTTGTCAATTTTAATAATTTGCACTCTGGACAGGAAGCCACATAGAGTAGAATTTGGGATCCAATAAAATGGACTTTTCCTATTTTATAACTCAAAATTTTAATGAAGCATTTCAAGAGTAGAAATTTAAAAGAAATCTCTCGGGGAAGGTTATTTTGGTCAATAGTAGCAGCAATGACATGGAGGGAATGGAGACCACAGTCATTTCCTCTTCCATTTTTGCTGATCCCCGGCTCATCAACTGATGAAATTTCCTAATACAAATTCCAGATAATCGGAAGCTACAAAGAAGAAGGTTTCCTTGGGGGATGTGAAATCATGAAGTCTCCTACTAATCAGGTTTCTGTTTCATTGAAACACCACTTCCAACAGCCTCCAACCTCCTTCCTTGGGAACAGCTTTGTGGCCTACCTGCCACCAGCCTCCCCTCTGGGATGCAGTAGCATGAAGTATGCAGAATAATTCCTCAGGAAGAAAGGATTTCTACAACATCCATCACGGCCTTGGGGCCCAAGGTCCATTTCACATCCCACATTTTTATTCCTTACCAGTATGTGATGGTTTGAATACGCGTGCCCCCCTAAAAAGTCTACATTGAAATCCTAATCCCCAATGTGTTGGTATTTGGAAGTGGGGGCCCTTGGAAATGATTAGGTTATGAGGGTACAGCCTGCATAACTGGGATTAATGCCCTTATAAAAGAGCTCCCTAGGCCCCTCCACCATATAAAGACACAGTGATAAGGTGCCATCTATGAACCAGGAAGTGGGCTCTAGCCAGAACGCAGTCACACTGGCATCTTGATCTTGGACTTCCAGACTCCAGAACTGTGAGAAAGGAAGCTTCTGTTGTTTAAACTCACCCAGTAGGACATATTTTGTTGCAGCAGCTCAAGCAAACTAATACACCTTCCTATAAGGTATACTTTGCTTAATCTATCCTGCACACCAAAGCTCAGGTGATCTTATTGTAGTACAGATCTCATCATATATACTCCGTCCACACACACTTTCAGCCACTTTAAAATCTTCCTAGATTCCTTATTACTGCCTACAGACAAAAGGCCACACTCCCTGTGTGGTGTGTACAGCTTTTGGGATCTGGTCGCCATCAGCCACTCCTCCATTCATATCCCGCATGGCTCTGAGCTTGCCAAGTGCTTGCAGTTCACAGAATGAGAATGTGTCTAGAAGGCTTTCTCCCATTGACTATAGAGCTCAGAGGGTCAGGCCGTGTCTGATTCATCTTGGCATTCCCAGCAGCCTTTAATAATTATTTATCAAATGAATGAATAATTAAGCAATAATTTTATCCTGGCTAAGAATCATGTGGATGTGAGTAGCTAGTACTTCAAGTTTGGATTCTAATGGCCTTAAAGTGTTAAAATCCTACTTTTATTTTATCCTAGGATGGCACCAATTATATCCTTCATAAGGTATACTGTTCGTTTGCAATTGAGAAACGAAATCTGGTTTTAAAAATCTGTTATAAGGAGACTTTGGGGGAGGGGAAGGCAGATGGAGGCAAAGATATTGGCTTGCAGTAGTAAAACTCATTTTGTTGACGGAGAGAACAAATGAATGAATAAATGAACTATACGCATCGCACAAATAACGTGTTTCAGTTCCAAAAGAGAAGGGAATCATTGCTGTTGTATGGTTAACATTACTCATTTAAAGATTTTTTGCAGCCTTTATTCTCAGGATCAGATAGATCAGAGGAGATAATCAATAGTGGAGTTAATGGAATAGCCATTCATTATTGAGGAAGTTGCCTGTACTTCCCCTTCGCTGTATCGCTTGATCTGAAAGTTTTCACCCCTAGGCCGCTCAGGCAAACCACTGCTGTTTTGACAGCTGGCCTTGCAGAGGTCACTCTTTACAAATGAGCCTGCTGCCCTGGCCCAACAGGACACGCGTGTGTGTCTTCTCAGGCCCCCCAGTTACTGGGTCAGATGAAAAGAACCCACGTGAACATAGTTGCAGGGCCAGCTTTTCCCTTCTGCTTTCAAAAGAAAAAAAAATCAAGAGGCAGCAGGATGCCCTTGGCGTCTTCTCTAATTCCAGGCTCACTGACGTTCCAACCTCAGAAAGCCTTCAGAGATCAGAATCACTCCTTCTGTGGAATGGAAAACTAGGATCCAGCAAGGGTACAGCCCTCCTCCAAGGTCACCCAATAAGTTGGCTGCAGCCCGGGTCTCCTGCTTTGGCAGCCCAATCCTCTACCCCTTTTACCATGTCATACAACTGCACAGTCAGTTTTTGAGTCGAGGAGTGTTTTATGTATCAGGAAACTGCGGCTCAGGGAAACGAAGAGGCTTTTCTGAAGGCTGCCTGCAATCATGAATTCGGACTCCTAAAATCAATCTGCCCTTACCTGCAAGTCCTGTCCAATAAAACCCAGGACATATGGCCACTCGTTTCTTCATATCGCACAACACTCAGGACTGGCTCAACTTCATGGTTGGGGTCTTCGTTCTGTTCTTTTTTAAACCTCTACTATTGGAGTTTAAGGCCATTTTCTTTTATTTGACCCCATGGATGGCATCTGTTTAGCAACATTAAGTGAGTTTAAATCAGAGAGTAACTTAGGATAATGGAAATGACCTCTCTGGACTCAGCCACTGTCCTTCCAAGCTTTCTGTCTCTGACACCATTATTGAGGTACCTTTGATGAAATTCAATGGTAAAGATCTTCCACGAGGCAAACGTCACAACTTTTTTTTTTTTAATGAAGATTATTAATTTATTTATTTTTAGAGAGAGGGAGGGAGAGAGAAACAGCAATGAGTGGTTGCCTCTCGAGCGTCCCCTACTGGGGACTTGGCCCGCAATCCAGGTTTGTTCCCTGACTGGGGAATCAAACCAGCAACGCTGTGGTTTGCAGGCCAGCGCTCAATCCACTGAGCTACACCAGCCAGGGCACAACTTTATTTTTGTCCATCGGTAAGTAAGACACTATGTTTGCTTACTCGTAGCCAACGTGGTTCCCTTTTTCATATCATATACCTAGATGGTTTCTCAGGATTCTGGGGAAAAAAAAGATCTTCTAGACTCATATCTTCATGTAATACATAGGTTCATCTCAACCACAGTATTTCATTTCTGCCTATCTTTGAAATATCAGCATTTTTCGCTAAGATTATTATACTCAGAGTGTGAGGTTAGGCTACTATCATGATTCTTAAGTGCTGAAAAAATGCTGGTCAAACTTTCTGAAAAGGCTACTTTTTTTTTTTTAAATGAATTCCTTTGGGGTGTTTTGGCTAGAAAGAAGAGATTTGATACATTAGTTAAAAAAAACAAAAGGTCTTTTTGCAGCATCTAACATAATAATTTACAACTAGGAACTCCAACCATTTCTATTCACTTATTCAAAGCTTGTGAAGTGGATCCTTACTAGGAAGATCTGGCCAGATTTCAATGCTTTGGGTTAAACTGTTCCTACTTTTTAACTCTCTCATGTTCACTTTGAACGCCACATTCTCAGATTCACCCTCCCTTTGTGGTTTCCTTTCCCTTTCGGTACATTTCAAAATTTTTGCAAAGTCAGGTCATAACCTAATTTTCTAATCCATCAGCCTTGGGGAAAAATCTTGTTAGATCCCATTAAATCTTATTAGATCCCCGACCCTCTCAAAAGTCAGGATATTTGATAATGAAATGGGGTCCCAGAAAGCCCATGGAATGATCACAGTCTTTCTAAAACATTCGACAACTATTCCCTCAGGTCCTAGGGTGAGACAGGTAGTGTGCTGGGTGCTGGCTGGGAATATAACAAATGACAAAACAGAAAAGGGTCTCTGCCCTTAGGGAGCTTATACTCAACTGGGAGCAACAGACAATAAAAAAGTAAATACTTACTAATGAAATTCAGACTACGAGAACTGCTGGGGAGGGAATTAGCAGGTGCTACGAAAAAGAATAGTAGAAGAAATCTGATATACGGTGATCAAGGAAGGTATCTTCAAGGGGGATCAGTCAATATTTGCAGTCTGTCTAGCCCTTTATCAATAATCAGTTAAGATATGCAGAAACAGGCTTCCCTAGTCGTGTGTAACATAATGTAAAGAAGCAGGTGGCATGCATACCCACGTGAGTGCGCACACTCACCCCAGCGATGCTTAGAATAGTATTCAAGGGAAAAGGAATACTGTAGAGCTACAATTTTCAACTGCTGTGCCACAAGAGTTTTTAAAACATGCAATACCTGACTATTTAGTCAGGGGCACTGACCTCTTTTCCCTTAGGTTGTCAAATAAAAAAATAACAACAGTCAACACAACAATACCTGTCCAGTGTGAATGAATCAAATCAAACCTATTTTTTGTCCGATAGGCAAAAAAATATGTTTTTTTGGTATGCTTAGGGATTTTGGTAATTAGTTTATGTGTACCATGAGATTTAAAAAAAACGGGGGTTGAAAATTACTGTAGAGAAAAAAGAAAAGTGAATTTTTTCAGGAAGAAAATAGGAAACAGGTAATAAGTATGGGATCTTAAAGTGTCACCCAAGGCTGTCCTGGTCCCCAGCCAAGCCATGCCACCATTGTTGTCCCCTGAATTGCAGCCAAGTCATACCACATAGACTCCATTCAAGGAAAACAGTAGGATATGCTCTCCAAAGTACCATGCAAGGGTATTTCATTAACAGACTCATAAAGCAGACACTGTTGGTGGTCTACTCCAATCCTCACCCATTTTCCACAACGGCAGATCCCCTAATTTCCTTCATATGTTCATCCCTGGGAAGCTATGTGTCCAAGAAATATGTGCCTATCCTTAAACCCAGGTGAGTGGGCCCTGATGAATTCTATTTCCCTTGCCAGTGACTGGATTAAAGAGGTTCATGTCACCCAATCCTAGCCACTGAGACAGGAGGGTCGGTCTGCTGACAGGCTTCTGGGAAATGGTCACCGTCTGTATACACGGACAATACAAGGAGGGGATGGCCCTCTCTTTCCGCCGAATGTTGTCTTCATATTAAGCATTTCAACAATCACTCTACCACCTTAGGGGCAAGGTTAACATGTAAGAATAGGAGGGGAAAAAAATACTGAAATAGCCTGGGTTCCTGAAAATCATCGCTGGGTCCCTGAATTACGAGGCCCTAAAAAATGCTTTACTCCTCCCCAGCTGTCTTACTATATGAGATAAGAAAGCCATTTTGTCTCTTCTAGCCAAAAGTCTCCTCACTGACTTAACATGCTGTGTGCACTTCCACATGCTTAAATAAGAACACAGGTCCCTCCCAAACAATGCTATTTGTCTACCTTCTACTCCTCCTTACAACAACTTAGTAAGAGATCCTGAATCCTCATTTGCTGCCTCCAGCAAGGATACTCAGAATGCCAGGAAACGAAATTAATCGGTGATGACAATTTTGAGGTATAGAATCAACGCAAATAATACTTGCCTTCTGCTGGGCACTGTCCTAAAAAGCACTATATGTTAATCTACTGAATCCTCACAACAACACTACCAACTAAGAACTACTATCCCCTTCTACAGATGAAGTAACTGAAGCACACAGAGAGGTTGCGATGGAAAAGAAGAGCCTTGCTAAGGGCGATGAGAACATGCCGCATATATCCCTGACCACGACAACTGATACCGTCTCATAAGCAAAAACAGGACAGCAAATTGGCAGGAGGGCCACAGAAGAGTTCGCTACAGCTCCAACTGCTCACACCCACCAACCGAGAGCCTGACTCAATAGGTCTGAGCTAGATTCCCGGGATCTGAATTCCCATCACCTGCCTGGTAAGCGGTCAGGTTTAGGAGACAGGAAGGTGAAATTAGGGAAGACTAAGCTGCCCAAGATTCGGGGGACATAACAGGGTAAACTGAGTCGATCTACATGAACTCCTTTTGAAGTAAGAATGCAAAATGCTTCGAAAGTTAACTCTATCAGAGTGGTTAGAGAACCTCAATTCTTCATAGCTTAGAATTTAGTTAACTTGTTTCCTAAGTCCTACAGGACACAGAGTTGTATGTTTTCTTGTCTTCTTGACTGTCTGATTCATATATGAGCCCCAGCTTGCCTCAAAGACATGCCAAGAACTTCCCTCGACAGATATGGAAGAACCTATCACGTGAACGAAACTTGAAAATACCGCCAAGCCTGGGTCACAGTCATTTCGGGAACTTTCTAACACAAACACCTGAAAGTCTGGATTGGTCATAAAGAGTTAAAATAAAGCAGGCAGAGAGTTTCACTATGGCAATTTTCTGTCTACGAGAGTCAGAGAGCGTGAATGTGACCAGAGACAAGTGACGCTAAACGGAACTGCAAATGCACGGAATATGAGCCACCACCTCCCTGTCCTACGACGCGGCAGCCACTGCTAATCCATCACAACACCTTTCCCACTGAGTCCAGATACGCCATGAAGACCCTTAACAAAATGCCCCTGGGCCGAAACTCCCTCAGAACATGGATAAAAATTAGGAACACTCACAAATAGAAGAAAAAAATGCAAAATAGAAAAATATTGTGTTCGTTTCCCAGGCACACTTCTGATGAACCCAAGTCTTATTATTATTTCTATAGCTCCTCATGTTCATAAAGAGCCTTTGGATAAATGTTGGCTGAATTTGTTTTTTTCTTACTAATTTGGCCAAAGGATTCAGCATTTCCCTAACATGAATATTAAACTCAGCAGAGCCCGTAAAGTACTGGAACAAAAACAGTTAATTAGCAAGTCACCAAGACTTAGCAAGAAGCAGGAGGCATGGCTTAGGAAGCTGCCTATTTTTCTTGTAATAAAGAACATAAAGACAGCAATTCTGAGAACATTTATTAACCCCCCAGTAGGGATAACTGCCATCTGATGCGGGTCTGTTAGTCTTGCAGTGACATAAGCTACCGCATCTTGGTTGTCAGTGGTACAGTAATGCCCGTGACACTGCGGAGAAGTGCTAACGCTGGGGTTCTGAGAACCAAGCCCTGTGCCCAGCAAACACTTTGAAAGGAATTCCACCCTCCATGGTTCTTGCCCAGACGAAATTCATTTCATTAAAAAAAAAAAAAGTAAGAAAGAAAGGAAGGATGTATATTCAATTCAGTGAGCATTTTCTTAACTCATTTTAAGATAATCTCTTGCATTCACCAACAATTTCTCAAATTGGCGGAACCACAGAAAGAGACTTTGTATGGTTTGGCTGTGTGTTCCGTTCTACATTGGTGGACAACCTAAAATAACGGAGTGGCAATAAAACAAAACAAACAAACAAAAGGCTTTGTAATAGTCGGGACATGCCAACCAATTTTAAATTGAATTACACAGCCTGCTAATCTTTATGATGGGATAAAATTTCTTTCAACATTATGCACTATACTAAAAGTTGCAGCACTTCCCCCTCCCCACTTCTTGAGCTGAGAGCACCCCCGCCCCCCGCCCCCTCCCTAGTGATAAAGCTTTTCTTGGACCCCACCAAAAGCGTTGCTCCTGCTGACTGGGAAGGCAGGGCACGGCTTCTGTAAGATTCCATTTTTATAGCTATTGTTAGTTGGTGTGCATCTATATTTCACACCAGGGTATACAAACAGTAGTACCAACACTGGGCATATTTTCCTCATACACATTTCTAAAAAGGGTAGATTCAAATGTACACATATGGTAAAAGAGATTTAAAAAACCAACAATATAGAAGACCTTGTTAAATTTTGAAAACAGATGTGCAGAACACCGCGTGCTGCATATGTGATGAAACAGACACTTCAGAAGCCCTGAGCTACCCAGGTTTAGACTGGAAGTAACCCCATGGATGCGGGAGCCTGTCTGTCTGTCTGGGCTGCGCACTGGCTCATTCGGTGTTGCTCTCCCTCTTTGGGCGATGGAGCAGGGTGCTAATGCGAGCAGGGAGAGCTCGTTCTCTGAGAGTGGGCGAGCTGAGACTCCAGCCCCTCTAGCCCCAAAGAAGAGAAGAGCAAGAACTGCTTTGACAAGCTTCCTGATCCTTCCACCTCCTGTCATGGGAAAGGGCGTTTCCAGGTTTACCTTATTAAAACCATGGATATTATATTTCTAGGAGACATGACACTTCTTAACATTTAAACTCCTCCCGGATACCTTAGATTATGGAATCTTACCTTGTGCTGCTCTTGGCTGATGTATAATAAAACTAAAAGGCATACCCATATACACTGCCTTGTGAACAAATTCATGTTCCCTATCACTGGGCTATAGCTGGTATTTTTTAAAACATGTGAAAGGCAGATAAAAAGACCATATATAAGAATAAAATTTTAGCCCTGGCTGGTGTAGCTCAGTGGATTCAGTGCCAGCCTGCAAATCAAAGGGTCGCTAGTTTGATTCCCAGTCAGGGCACAGGCCTGGGTTGCAGGCTAGGTCCCCAGTAGGGGGTGCACAAGAGGCAACCATACATTGATGTTTCTCTCCCTTTCTTTCTCCCTCCCTTCCCCTCTCTCTAAAAATAAATAAATAACATCTTTTTTTAAAAAAAATTTAGATCTTATGATCAGAGAGTATGGAAAATTATGAGCTACAGGACAACTACCAGAAGCAACACATAGTCCCTGCTTTAGACCTTTCTAGAAATTCTAGACACTCTATTAACTGACACTCTCCAGTCCTTCTGAGACACACACTGACTGCTGCCCACAGTGCACTAATGACAGTCACAACTGTCCTTGGTGACACCTTTGCATGTCTGCTTGCAAGTACAGTGTCCATAAGCCACTCGCATCTATCCCCAAACTAGTCTATGCCGGCTGTACTTTTTACCATAATTACCTAATGTCATCGTATATTACTTAAAAATGGCTAAATATGAACATTAAAATAGTGTACAAATTTGCTGTTGCTTAGGGTTAAACACTACTTTAAGAAGGGGTAAAGAATCATAAAAATTTAGAAATATTCTGCACTCAGGCTGCTTCCCAAGCACCTTTGCGTCTGACATGCCAACACATAAACTAAAACGGAAGCGTGATCAGTACGGTAAATTTTAGATAAAGGTGAAAAATTACACATGTGATTTACCCAAGAAAGACAGCGCTGATCTCTAATCACTGGCAACAAAGAAAAGGCTACGGCATGACTTCAGAAGGCTGGCCA
Source organism: Mormoops blainvillei (assembly GCA_004026545.1). NCBI lineage: Eukaryota > Metazoa > Chordata > Mammalia > Chiroptera > Mormoopidae > Mormoops > Mormoops blainvillei. Next base: position 179,506 of record PVJD01002754.1, read on the forward strand.
AAGCGTGCACATCTCTGTGCTCCAAGTTATAATAAAAGTATTTAGCCACATGCTTATCTCATTAGGGTGTCCTACTTTAGCTGACTTCCTGATCAACTGTACACTCTCCAGTCCCTGTGACAATGGGTAAGGGGGCTTCCGCTGGAGGAGCAGTTGCATATGCACATGCCGTGGCTGCGAAGGTGAAAGGCATGCCTTTCACTACCTCTAACCCTGAGACCTTATCAAGAACACCACCACCACCACCAAGAAAACCATCCAGAAGCAAAAGCTCCAACTGCATCTGCATGCTTTTGGTTTCCACCTATTTTCATAGGAGTATGCTAAATTTCGTTTCTTCGCTTTCACAGTGCTAAACATACAAGTTCAAAGATTTATCTGTCAGCTCGTATGTAAACCATTTTTAGACTTTGTGGTTACGTTATTTTCTGAATGCGGGCTTCCTATAAAAAAAGGAGTCATGAAATGGAGAATATGAAAGTATCAGTTTGGTTTCCTAAATTCCCAAGACACTCATAAAGTGCAGCTAAATAAACAGCATTCCCACTAACAGCACCGGCCCTACCACGGCCACGATCCCCACTATCCCCACTACTGAGACTATCACTCTATGCTCTTGTGTATCAACTCTGCATTCCGGTGATAAATGCATAAGGCTTTGATATACCATAAGTACTGACACAAATAATTGTGTGATATGAAATAATTGAGAGTCGGTGAGTAAACTACACCACCTTGTCCTCAACATTTCACAGAGAAATCAAAGCTCAGAGGTTGTATATTTTATACTCAGATATCCGTGCTCAAGGTTTAGTCCCCTCGAAATGAAAGGAAAGTTTACCTCCCAACCTTAATTTCAAACAAGGGAGAAAAATACAAACTAGAGGGTAATGAGATTCACCTAAATGACAGGGAGAAGGGAGACAACACAGTTTAATTGTACTTTACCCTAAAATTAGAGGGGGAAAAAATGTGGTTTCTTTCCTGTTCCTGAAATTTCAACAGAATTTAAGGAACACTGGGGAAAAAAGTTTATTTCAGTTTCATAATGTGCACAAAACTTGTTGCAATAACATCTAAATCTAGTAGATCAATAATGCATGTTATAGTTAGTTGTTTAATTATTCATTTTGGATACACCAAATAGGGTTTGAAAACAAATTCCAGGCATGAAAAGAGCTAGGAAATACACAGTGTAATCAAACATAAGTCATTTTTTTTCCCAATGTAATTTTTTTCTAGACCATCATAAGAATCTCCAATTCCCAAAATTAGAAAGAGACATTTTAATTGAAAGCGTGTTTTTTCTACGGACAGTTTCAAATGCCCTAAATAACCCATTTTAAAATACTATACATAAAAATAGTATGTATCACTATATCAAAAGGTCACAAGGTGACAGATAGAAGTAAATGCTAGCATAAGAATGGTAACCAAGAATATGCAATAAAAAGTTAAAAAAAAAAAAAAGCCAAAAGGATGTTCACGTGGAGATCAATCAAAATAGAAGACTCATTAAAGGTTGCTGTATAGGTTGTAAAAGCTGCTACTACCCAAGAGGGCGAGGGAGCTGCATGCCACTCGACAAGCACGCACACCAGGTCCAGAAGACACCTCTTCACAAAAGCACCTTATGCGCAAGCATCGGCCCTGGTCAGGGGTAACGTATGGGAAACACTGAAAATTTTCAAAATGAAAATGCAAACCTACTCCAATTTTCTCCCCCAAGAAGGAAAAAGAGAGCAAGCATAAAAAGAAACACAAAACCAAGTACAGGGATCTAGCTGAGTTTTGTAACGAAGCCCCCTTTCAAGCTAAATTATGAACGCCTACTAGTCAACTCTCTGCGTAGAAGCCGGAAGCCCTCAGTCCACACCCCTGGGATGTGCCTTCAAGCTTCCACCAGGGCTAACCTCAGCCAGGCCAGAAACACGCAGGGAACCTGAGTGTGCGAGTTTCCACTGCCACCAACCAGGCTACCAAGGCTCTTTTCATCCCATTACTTAGCACTTGCTAGTAGCTTCCATCAGACAAACCTAGTTTATTTGACAGTCATTGATGATTTCACTAATTTTTTAAATAAGATCTGAGGCAGTTATCTCTAGGAACAAAAAAGAAAAAAAAAAAAGTTAGGTAACTCTCTAAGGTAAATATATTTTCTGGCCCTTACCAGGACAAGGTAAAAATTAGAAACAAGAGAAATGTGACATCTCTCAATTTCCCATTGCCACCAATCTGTAGGATGCGGGGGTCCCACCATTCTTCTATGCCACGGAAGAAGTCAGAAGCACAGATTACTACCCGTTAAGCTCTGTGACCTAGGGATGCGGTTCCCAACCTTTTTGGCACCAGGGACGGGTTTCGTGGACGGCATTTTTTCCACAGACGGGGGGTCGGGACTGTTTCAGATGATTTAAGCTCACTTCCTGCCGTGTGGCCAGGTTCCTAAGAGGCCCGGACCGGTAGGGGTCCACGGCCAGGAGGTTGGGGACCCCTGACCTAGGGTACAGTAGGGGCAGCATCTGTAGCTTCGGTTCAAGGGCAACTTCTTTGTATGTTTGCTTGAGGACTGAATGAGGTAAACGAAATAACAAATACATCTGCAAAAGACCCATGGCATCCTGTAACTTAATATACAGATATGCTAATTTTATAGGATCAATTTTCCATTATAAACCCTCACTCCTTAAGGGTAAGAAAATGAGGAACAGTATTTTGCTTTAGTTTGATTTGGTTTGATTTTTAAAACTGACTGCAGTGCATGGTGGATCCTGAACAGGAGAACAATTGCTATAAAGGACATTATTCGGACAGTAGGCAAAATCTGAAAAAAGTCTGTAGATTGAATAGAATTGTTTCAATTTATATTTGATTTTGAAACTGTAGTGGGTTAATGTAAATGAATATCCATGTTCTTAGAAAAGATACATTGAAGTACTGAGGGTAAAGGGGCATAATGTCTATAGCTTACTCTCAAATGCTTCAGGAAAAACATATAAATAGATAGACCAAGAGAGAGGGAGGGAGGACGGAAGAGGAAAAAGCAAACGTAGCAAAACGTTAGCGATCTGGGAATCTGGGTGTAGGGTATTTGAGAGTTCATTGTATTTTCTTGCAACTTTTCTTAACCTTGAAATTAGATTCAAAATAAGTATAAAAATGTTCACTGAAAAATGATCAGTCAACTGGGACTGCCCACTGGTGCGAGGAGTGCCATCTACACACAAGTGGCCCTTCCGGTACTCCGCCTTGGGCTCCACACTCTACTTTCCCCGCCCTCCGCAAGGCCTGCTCGGCATGCAGGAATGGCCGCCCTGAATTACGTAGACAGTGCTATAATTATGTCCTCTTCTCTTTCATCTTCCTTGCACTCCAAGGGAGCATGTGCAGGGTGGGCTAATGATTTGCTGCCTATCTCTGATGAGTACTATATTATTTGCATCATAATATTTTCATTTCTTTCCCCTGCACATAATGCCACGTTGACAGCAAGGTCAGTTAAGTTACTATAAGAGATTTTTAATGAAAACAATTATAAATTAAAAATAACTGTGTTTAAAGCATTTAACAGTCACTAGGGTCAAGTGATTACAGCAGTTACAAGACCCATGGGACGTGTTCACACCAAAACAAAGTGAATAAATTACCTCAGCTGGCGCATGTAATCACTAAGTGACCACAGGGGTCAGGCAGAGTGGAACCCTGAAGACTTTCACGCAAAACCAATAATGAAAATTTATCCGTCAAAAGGTGGGGGGAAGGGGGAGCATCAGGAATTAGTGAGTCGAGTCATAGACTGGAAACAGTGCAGACTCTCCATGAAGCTGGAAGAGCCGGGAAAATGACACTCAAGAACCCAGGGGACAGCTGGGGAAAAAACGCCAGGAAACAATACGCAGGCAGGCTGGGAGGACGTGGGAGGGCTGAAACAGAAGTGACAGCCGCAGCAGCGGCAAGTTAAAAGCCAAACCAAGGGCTACTTTGGTATAAGAATGACTGTCCTTATCCAGAAACCTGTGTCAGGGTCCGGGAATGCATTTGGAGGTCTACGGTGTAGGACAGTGAAGGGTGTGATTTTAGCAATAACATCATCACTTCTAACATTTACGTGACACTTGACATCTGTTGTGGATGTTCCTCAAACTTCACCCTTGAAGCTCTGTGACTATTTCTCCTTGTAGAGAGGAAGTGGATGAAGATCAGGGAAGCAAAACATTTTGTTAATGGAAGTACAACTAGGAAGGGAAGGAAAGCAAACTTGTTTTGAAGAGTCCCTATCTGCTAAAGATTCCACTGGGAGTACCAGGAGACTCATAATTGAAAGAGGAGACCAGAGAAAGCTCTAAAACTAATGTGTGCTAATGGTCTGAACTTAGTAAGGAGTGGGGCATGGGAACTAAGGAGGTGGGGCCAGTTTCCTCACAGAGATAACCTTTGAATTAGGCCTTAAAGAATGAACAAGAGCCCTGGCTGTTGTGGCTCAGCGGGTGAGGGTGCTGGGGCCGTCCCTGGCTGGCGGTGGGGGGTGATGCGCGAGGAAACCAATCTGTGCTTCTCTCTCCCTCCCTGACCAGATGTTTCTCTCCCTCTCTTTCTCCCTCCCTTCCCGTCTCTCTATAAATAAATAAATAAAATCCTAAAAAAAAAAAAAAAAAGAACAAGAGTTCACAGAATAAAGGGAACAAGATTGGCAGGCAGCTGGTGGGACTTCCAGGAGACAATATTCAGTTATTTCGCAAAAATGTATTGCGAGCTTACAGCACTGTGCCTGCGACCTTATTGACTCCAGGGAGGCCCCCGGCCCCCCCGTTCTCCTGGAGCTTGCTTGCATTCATCTCTCCATCACTCAAAGCGTGCTTGGACCATGAGTCAGGTACTGTGGTAGAGGTAGAGCATACAGTGCTGAACAGCACAAATCCCACCCCCTCATGGACCTTGACTGACCCTCCACTTCCTCAGTGGAGGAAGACTGACGACAAATGAGAAGACACAGAAGTAGAAAACAGAAGATCTCACCAAGGAGGTGGCGTTTGAGCAGAGACCTGCAGAGGAAATGGATAAGTTTAAAGGTTCGAGGTGGGCACCATCTTGGACCATAAAGTTGCTCTGGTTGGGGGAAAAAGGAGCAGCAAGGGGGAGAATAACAAAACACAAGCCCCAGGAGCTAAGGACAGGGCGGAGAGAAGTACGACCGGGAATGAAGCAGGAGAGTTTGGACCGGTTCACGAAGAATGTTGACTGCCACAAAAGACTTTCTTCTATCAGTAAATGATTCCTCAAGGGCATCGCACAAAATCTCAGTCTGATGGGCTGTCCAGTGGAAAAAGGGTCCTGTGCCTCCCTTTCTGCATCTATAAAAAATAATAGTATCAACCAACCTACATGCTGTGAGGATCAAATGGATGCGAAGGGCAGTGATACTGCTCTTGTTGCTTCATACACTCTCGGTGTTTTCTACAAAGCAGGACCTGGCTCTGAAAATAACCGACATTATAAGCAAATAGCCTTTTGAGGATGAAGTTCCTTCACGCTTTGGACATCATACAAGGACGCTGCTCCTGGATTTGGGGTTGTATTTTGGGGGCTTCAATTTTTCCCTCTTGGGCCAGCAGGCTTAAAAAACTTTGGGATTTTTTTTTGTTTGTTTCCAAAGAGCTCCTTTTATTTATTTATTTTTAAGAGCAACCAAATTGTCATAAAGTAAAATTCAAAAAGATTCACGCTTCTCAGGAAAGTGTGTGCCTGGCTTTCTCTGGTCAGCCGACGAAGTAATTGTTCTGTGTGTTTCACCCACGCCTGTTTCCCTATAGGAGATGGGGATATTTCAGCAAAGGAGAAAGCAGGGAGCTTGAGAAGTGAATTTTGGAAGAGTAGAGACAGTGTTCAGTGACTTTAGCTCTTGTCCAGAGTGTGACCCCAGTCTGTCCTACCTTTCTGAATCCCAATCCATCTACCATCATGACAGGGATAACACTGTCTGTCCCTATTAACTTCCCTGCACAATTATAAGCATTAATAATCGAATGCAGTCAAAAGTACTTGAGTCCTTCGGAGAAAAGATGTCATATAAATTAGAGACATTATAATTAATGTAATTGAAGAAAACGGCAGGTTATAACAAAGAGGATTAGGTTCAATGGGTCACAAATGACCTAGTCATCATGTCCTCAGGTCACGAACGATCCTTTCTAATGAAACAAAATCCAGTATTACTTGTTTGAGCATATTCAACTAGTCTGTATTTATGCTCTTTTTTTTTTAAGTACTTTAGTTACTAATTCTATATCAAAATTGAACTATACTTTAAAGTTACTTTTTTCCCTTACTTGTTAAAAGTACTTACCTGTGAATTAGGCCATGACGTAATTCATATTGGGATGAAAGATTCTTCAATGTTAAGAAAGACAAGTGGATAATAAGCATGGGTCTGTTATTTGGATTATGCAAATACTCACACTAGGACAGACAAAAAATCAGGATGTTTGTATCCATATGACAGGACAGAGTATATAGGCAACTCATAGATAACTTGTTGAAATTCTAGAATCTCATACTAAGGAAAAAAAAAACACCTCTAAGTATTTCCTTGAACTGGAAAGAGAAGCTTTTAAATCAATTATACTCAAGGATGGTGAATGGGAAAATTAAATTATGACTGAAAAACTGAAAAGTATAGTATATCAGATAGTGTTTTGGTGAGCAGCTAAAAATTAAGAAATTCCTTTGCTATTTAACTCCAGACAATGAGAATCAGGGAACTCCACGCTGTAAGGAACTCTGGCACATTCTCTTCTGTATATCCCGGGAAGTCATCTGGTGTGCCCTTCTCCAAGTCTGATACCTTTGCCTCTCTATTAGATATGACTATTATGTAGTCATAAAGCTGTATCACTACACACATTCCAACAAGTCTCCCCAGCTCACATCATTCTGAAACTTTTTTCTGGGAACTGTTCTGCACCTTACAAGAGAGCAGTTGTCGTCGTGTCACATCATGTTTTTTATTCAAGATAATGTATCTCCTCTTGCCCACTCCCTAAGCTTCAGTTCCTAATAATTTTGTTGCAAAAATCAGGAGCCTTAAATGTGCAAACCATGCCTGGGAAGCATCACATGTCATTGAGTTTAAAAAATAAGCTGCCATCTGACTGAAGCCTGGCATGCTCGAGTTTGTAAGACAGGAGGTGGTGTGCAGAGATGATTTCCAGAGGAGGGGCGGTGACACCGGAGGGAGAGGGAGAGAGTCAGGTTAAAGAACAGGGCAGAAGGAAGATGACAGGAGACTGAGACAGGGACGGGCAAAGCTGAGACCTGGCCCCTCAGGTGTGGTCCAGAGGTTAATTAGACTCTAAAGGCACGTCTGTGTGTGTCGGATCCGGGAAGCTTGGAAAGGAGGTGGCACCACGTTTCTGGTAGTTGGGCAGGGCTACGTGGCTCACCTTTTTCTCTGCTCCACAGGCAGACTGGGCCACGGGCCATCAGGTCACTGGGGCACAAAAGACTACGAGGCCACTTTCCCCTGATGTTCTGCCCTCCCAGGGAGTTAGAGAAACTCACCAAGCGGGCGGGAAGGAGGAGTCACTGCACTGGCACGCTTGGATAATGTCACTTAGCAGCAGATAACATTTACTGACCATTCACTGCCTGCAAACACTGGATACATGTGCTCTCACGATTAATCTAACCACAAAGTATACGATTATCTAACCACTATGCTGCACACCTGAAACTAATACAAAATACTCTGAATATAAACTGAAATAAACTTTAAAGTTCTTTTTTGTAAAAAAGAAAGTTGTGTGGGAAAAAAGTAGTAAATTTTTTTTAAATAAAAATAAGCTAAAAAATAGTAATTAAGCAAAAAGCCCTTAAAGCGTAAAGATATGCTATTAAGGATATTCAAAATAGAAAGAGAAAACAGAAAAATTTCTCAAATGTTATACACCAAATAGTAATTACTCTGAAAAGGATTATAGATGAATGCGTATTTTCTACTTTGCACATGTCAAATACTGAATTTTTTATAATGTATACATATTTCCATTGAAAACAGTCTTTCGGGGGAAAGACTTTTAGCATATTTATTGATTTAGAAAACTGTTCGTGATAGATTGTTAAAATGAAGAACAGGTTATAAAAAGGTACTGCTGTGAGATATCTACTAGGTAAAATGGGTGTTGTGCATACACATACTTATCGACAGAAAACATTCTATACAGAGTCACGCTAAATGTCAACAGTGGTTATCTCTGGCCGGGGTCATTTTGTATTCTTCTTTCACTTATCTCTATTTGCTAAGGTATCATGAATGAACATGTATGACACATAGCATAAGAATAAAATAAATAGCTCAGGTTGCGGAAGCTTTTCCTAAAGGCCAGAAAAAGTTTTTCCTCAAAACTTTGGGCCAAGAGCACCATCACAGAAAAGGAACACAGCCTCCCGACATTACTGTGAGAAGGACAAAACTGATTTGCGTGTCTAGGATCTGGGACGTTTGCTGTAGTCACACTCCATTATAACCACGTCTAATTCAACGCTCCTAAAAATGTGAATAACCCCTTTCTCGATGTTCTCCTTGGAAGCATTTTCTTTCTTCCTTTTAGGCCTGGAAAAACTGAAGCTCAGAGCTATTAAATGACAACTGAGACCAAAGAAAAGCCATAATTAAAAGTTCATGGCACTGGTGCTATGTTAAAAGGGATTCTGACTGACTAAATTGTAATACAAAAAATTTTGGCTGGAACAACAGGCCACCCAAGAACACTGTCTTTCTACTTATAATATTAGAAACAAAACAACAACAACAAATTCTTTTTAAGTATCCCTGCACAGTACACAGAAATTCCTAACAATAGCCAACTGGCTATTATAAATACTTCGAGGAGAAAAGGAAGCAAGGGAAAGGCAGAGAAAGGAAAAGAAAGGCTGATAAGACATTTTATGGACAGTAAGTATTGCGTAATTTTAATGTCTGAGCCAAAAGGCAAGGCAGAAAAAAATTCTCGTACCTACACATTCATTCATTCATTCACTCACTCACTCCGAGATTCAACAACTATTTGCATGTACCACCCTGTTCCCGGCCCTGTACTCAGAACTGGGGGCACAGAGAACACCCACTGGGTGCACGCTGTTGTCCAGTGGGAGGCAGATAAAAAGTAATCACGTCACAACCATGATGAAGGCTGACTGCACACACGCTGGACCAACGTGTTAAGGGAAGTAACCAGCTCTGAAAGAGCTTCAAGCTCAGAGGATGGCTGCGTTCCAGAGGGGTAGGATCACCACAAGAAGTGGGGACTACAACGGGCAAGTGCGAAAGGGCATGTGCATTTGGGGAATGGGAAGAATTTACGGGCAAATGAGAGCTGAAAATAAGAAGGTGGATGTGCAATGGAATGATAAGATTTCCTAAGCCTCGTTTGTGCAGCATCTATGGCCATATGAGCAAGACTGAAAAAGCCCACCTACAGTATTCCGGACAGGACAGCAGGGATGGAGATGAGTGAGCGGTAAAGAGCGTCAAAGGGGCTCAGGAAGACCTCGGGGGCAAGGTGAAGGAAGACCACTCAAGGCCCAATGGCTCACAAACTGCACCTCCAGGCACATCACTGATGTTAGAAAGCACTGGTGTTCAGAATTTACTAAAAAGCAATAAAAATAATCACATTTTAACTGGCACATAATCTATAGCTGACAAGTTATTTTTAAGCCAAGTCTATAACTGTGATGTATTTTTGCCAAGACAGAAAAGAAAATACTGTGATGGTTGAGTGGCTAGGATCCCAGGGCAGCTCACCAAAGGCTGCTCCT